>JASANE010025002.1:0-15679 GCA_030248225.1 Trileptium ribeirensis | reverse complement strand
GTCGACTCTGATTTAGAGTCACTTACCTTGTGTCCTGCCAACTTCCTTTTTAACCGGCCGATAAATCAACCTGCTTGATCCATCCAGCGACCGTATTGACGAACCCAACCCTTCTGCGACTGTGGTATTTGCCTTGCCGAAAATCATCACTTGTGTGCTGAAACATCAGCTCCTTAATGGTAATACGTCGCGATTTGCAGACGTGTTCGAAGGAGAACTGGTTTCCGTAGGCATACTACCCAGTGATGTAATCATCGCGTATGGAAGTGACTACGTATATGAAGCCGTCTAAGCCAGCAATTTCGAAATAGATGCTTGTGTCAAGAGAACATCCCCGGATTAAATTTATATGGGAAGATATTGTCGAAGCTTAACCGGTTGCTGCCAACCAACGAATTAGTACCGCGATGGGATTCAGGCAGCCTGCTTAAGTCGCATATAATTCCTCGACAGTACGGTGAACGCACGGTGCTAGTGCTCTCGGATTCAATGTGTTCATGCATTGCAGCGGTTGAAGGCGGTGAAGTTCGGTGGGCGAGCGGTGCTACATTGCCACGTCTTGTCGACATCTTGACAACAGAACGCATCCATTTTACCGAATTTTGGTATGTGATCAACCATTGCGGAATCAACGATATCCAGAAGGGTCATATGCTGGCGCGGCAGAATTGGCAGAAAATGTTGAATTATATGAAGACGAAAGAGTTATATCACCGCCAATATCCCGCTGATCGGATTTTAATTAGCTGCCCAATTCTTCACCGATCTGTCCCTGCTGCATTGGAATTCTCCTATCTGATGGAATCGGAATGCAACAAGTATGGTCTTCGCTGCCTCAATTGGGTCGCTGTTGATGGAAGCCCCTTTATCGAAGATTCAGCATGGCGCCGCCGTATATCCGCCGATGATGGTTTCCATATAAACCATGCTGGTCTGCGAGAACTCTGGCGAGCATGGGTTAGTCATCTGCCAGAACTCCGCACGGTTGCTCTGTCGCTGCGTTCGGAGACTCGGCGATCACGAGACTAAATATCTAGTAGGTGAGCCGATTTGGTTTCACAATTGGTAGTTTATGAATTTGCCATACTTTGGGACTTTTTAGTTATGAATCAGTGAATGGATTTGGTTTCACTTTTACGGTCCCTTTATGCAAGGGCAATTCTTTTTTTGGGTGTGGAGTGTCAGATTTCCTTTCCGGTTGATTATATGATGAAAGGACTGGCTACTAAAATTGATTTGCATATGTCATTCGGACAGACACTATATAAGGATGATTGTTGTCAATGTGTTATTGTTATAAATAAACGTCTAATGTCTTGTCGTTAAAAACGCCAACTAATACAGCGAAAATAGTTCACCCACTGGGCGCTCACTAGTGCAGCACGACCCAGCGGATGGGGAACCAGTCGAGCAAGGGGGAACACCCCGTTTTTTCCTTTTTCAAATTTGTTAGAAATTTAGTCCCCAATTCTAGCGGCGAGGGCGTAACACTTACGGGAGCAAGGGGCATCCATCAGACGCCCCAGCACCCGCAAGGGTAGCCCTATTGTGCTAAACTAAAGCAAAACTCAAAGCCTGTGAAACGCCTCAGGCGGACCTCTTCCACGCGTCTGCAGGTCGAAGAGTCCACCCGAGCTAAGCATGAACCCCAGAATTTTCGGTGCACATAATTTGTACTGGATGCTGGGAGTTACCACCAGCAAACAAATCCTAAACCGAATTTAACTGTGAACCCTCATTTAATCAAAACGGAGCACTGCTAAGTAATTTACCCACTGGGCTTCAACAATAAACGCCACCCAGTGGGTGGGGAATTAGTCGAGCATGGAGACATCCCATTTTTGATTGCAATTTTGCCAAAAGTTTATTTTAATCTCATAAGCGCAGGTACGGCACTTACGGGGGCGCGGGGCATCCAACGGACGCCCCAGCACCCGCAAGGGCTGCCCCTTATCCTAGGCGTGAGCGAAAAAAATTCGAAAACCTGCGAAAAGCTTCGGGCGGGCCTCTTCCACACGTCTGCATGTCGAAGAGTCCACCCGGGCAAAGAAAACGCAAAATGAAAGCCAAAATTAAACACCCCGAAACTGGCGACAACCGCGAAAAACCCGACCAATTTTTGCTGCCGATGATCTCGACTGGTCTCAATGCTAAATTGGGCAGTCTCCTTTTATACTGCTGCTTAGCCCCTTCTGATGCTTCTTTTACCCCTTGCTTGTCCCGAGAAGATTTAAAATTCACAGACCGCCAAATAATATACAATACAACATTACATAGATACAAATCGAACAACAGCAATAACTTATTGATGTCGCCGGCCCCAACACATCATGGGCATTGTCGCTGGGTATAAAAAAACAACGTACACTGCTGCTCGGTACAAAAGGAAAACAACGTACGCAACAGTCAGTGGCCGAAGGGTGCCAAAAAACCCAAACAACAACATAAACCTCGCGCTGGTCGGCGCGAGAGAAATTTTGAAGCGAAATATAACGGCGCTTAGAGCGCTGTTTTCTGATAGAGATACCGGCACATTTTTGCCGATATCTCGGGATCTAAAAACACTAGGCTGTGATTTCTGCCCAGTGCTCTGAATGTCAAAGTGAAGAAATTCAACCAAGCGCGGGTAAACGGCAGGAGTAACTATGACTCTCTTAAGGTAGCCAAATGCCTCGTCATCTAATTAGTGACGCGCATGAATGGATTAACGAGATTCCTACTGTCCCTATCTACTATCTAGCGAAACCACAGCGGTGGGAACGGGCACCGCGAAGTCGGGGGGAAAGAAGACCCTGTTGAGCTTGACTAACCGAATAAGAAACATCGGGGGCAAGACCGGAATCTTGCCCTGGCAGACAGGCTGCTGGTGAAATTAAAATTTCAATTGTATCTCCCACGATAAGCCCGTTAAAAACCGATTTAGACGTAAGAAACCCGAGATTTTAATGCCCCCTTTTAGTTTAGGGGCTCCTGAGCGGACCCGTGGGGGTGTGTGGCTCCGGTTTTCGACTAATCAGTTAGGGCGGGCCCGATAAGGGTACCGGGCTCAAAAAATCGGGGACTGTTAATTATTTTATGTGTCCTTTTAGGCTTAGAAAACTGGATGCTTAAACGCCTGTTCGGGGATTCGTAAGTACTTTGGCGAACCAAAACTTTTGACCCGCCTGGACAATTTGGCATCCCTAGGGAGTCCTTAATATGGTTTAGTCACCCCCGTTCTCCGAAGTTTAGTAGGAAACCCGAAATTTGAACTTTTAGCGCCGCACCGTAAAATGGTGCCTTAGGAATTTTATGTCCGGAAATACTTACTATTTAAGTTCTCCGAGGCCGAAAGTTTTGACTACATAAAGATGATCAGCCTGCATATAAGAAATTTTCTGTGTTCGGTTAAGCATATCAGGAGGGATCCGTTGTAAAACACCAAAAATCTGTGTCTGAGACTCCCCACTCATTCTCCAGTGGTAGTCGATAAAGTACGGATCCGCCTAGACACGCTTTTCCTTCTTTTCACATCCTCTGACCCTCTATAGAGTTAATAATCATCACTCGGCATGTGCGCTGGGATCAGGCTCGCGGTTACCATATTTTGTGCGACCAAAATTCCTGTGATATCCGTTGGTCCCTGGCCTCTCCAAGCGCACACCCGTCCCCTACAACAAGCGTAATACATCAAACAATTTATAACCGACAGAGGGTCAGAGGATGTGAAAAGAAGGAAAAGCGTGTCTAGGCGGATCCGTACTTTATCGACTACCACTGGAGAGGGATGAGTGGGGAGTCTCAGACACAGATTTTTGGTGTTTTACAACGGATCCCTCCTGATATGCTTAACAGAACACAGAAAATTTCTTATATGCAGGCTGATCATCTTTATGTAGTCAAAACTTTCGGCCTCGGAGAGAACTTAAATAGTAAGTATTTCCGGACATAAAATTCCTAAGGCACTATTTTACGGTGCGGCGCTAAAAGTTCAAATTTCGGGTTTCTTACTAAACTTACGGAAACGGGGCTAACTGAACCATGTTAAGGACTCCCTAGGGGTGCCAAATTGCCCGGGTGGGTCAAAAATTTTGGTTCACATAAGTACTTACGGATTCCCGAGCAGGTGTTTAAGCAACCAGCTTTCTAAGCCTAAAAGGACACATAAAATAATTAATAGTCCCCGATTTTTTGAACCCTGTACCCTTATCCGGTCCCACCCTAACTGATTAGCCGAAAACAGGGGCCGCCCACCCTCACGGGTCTGCTCAGGAGCCCCTAAACTAAAAGGGGGCATTAAAATCTCGGGTTTCTTACGTCTAAATCGGTTTTTAACGGGCTTATCGTGGGAGATACAATTGAAATTTTAATTTCACCAGCAGCCTGTCTGCCAGGGCAAGATTCCGGTCTTGCCCCCGATGTTTCTTATTCGGTTAGTCAAGCTCAACAGGGTCTTCTTTCCCCCCGACTTCGCGGTGCCCGTTCCCACCGCTGTGGTTTCGCTAGATAGTAGATAGGGACAGTAGGAATCTCGTTAATCCATTCATGCGCGTCACTAATTAGATGACGAGGCATTTGGCTACCTTAAGAGAGTCATAGTTACTCCTGCCGTTTACCCGCGCTTGGTTGAATTTCTTCACTTTGACATTCAGAGCACTGGGCAGAAATCACAGCCTAGTGTTTTTCAGGTCCAGATATATCGGCAAAAATGTGCCGGTATCTCTATCAGAAAACAGCGCTCTAAGCGCCGTTATATTTCGCTTCAAAATTTCTCTCGCGCCGACCAGCGCGAGGTTTATGTTGTTGTTTGGGTTTTTTGGCACCCTTCGGCCACTGACTGTTGCGTACGTTGTTTTCCTTTTGTACCGAGCAGCAGTGTACGTTGTTTTTTTATACCCAGCGACAATGCCCATGATGTGTTGGGGCCGGCGACATCAATAAGCTATTGCTGTTGTTCGATTTATATCTTTATGATGTTGTATTATATATGGCGGTATGCGGATTTTAAATTTTCTCGGGACAAGCAATGGGTAAAAGATTCATCGAAAGGGGGCTAAGCAGCAGTATAAAAGGAGACTGCCCAATTTAGCATTGGACCAGTCAAGATCATTGGCAGCAAAAATTGGTCGGGTTTGGCGGTTGTCGCCAGGTTCGGGGGTTTCAATTTTAGTTTCATTTTGCGTTTTCTTTGCCCAGGTGGGCTCTTCGACATGCAGACGTGTGGAAGAGGCCAGCCCGAGACTTTTCGCAGGTTTTCGATTTTTTCGCTCAAGCCTAGGACAAGGAGCACCCCTTGCGGGTGCTGGGGCGTCCGTTGGATGCCCCGCGCTCCCGTAAGTGCCGTACTTGCGCTTCTGAGATTAAAATAAACTTTCGGCAAAATTGCAATCAAAAAGGGGATGCCTCCGTGCTCGACTGGTTCCCACCCAGTGGGTGGCGTTTATTGTTGACGCCCAGTGGGTGAATCGCTTAGCAGTACTCAGTTTTGCTTAAATGAGGGTTCAGAGATAAATTCGGTTTAGGATTTACTTGCTGGTGGTAATACCTAGCATCTAGGACAAATTATGTGCACCGAAAATTCTGGGGTTCATGCTTAGCTCGGGTGGACTCTTCGACCTGCACACGCGTGGAAGAGGTCCGCCTGAGGCGTTTCACAGGCTTTGAGTTTTGCTTTAGTTTAGCACAATAGGGCTACCCTTGCGGGTGCTGGGGCGTCTGATGGATGCCCCTTGCTCCCGTAAGTGTTACGCCCTCGCCGCTAGAATTGGGGACTAAATTTCTAACAAATTTGAAAAAGGAAAAAACGGGGTGTTCCCCCTTGCTCGACTGGTTCCCCATCCGCTGGGTCGTGCTGCACTAGTGAGCGCCCAGTGGGTGAACTATTTTCGCTGTATTAGTTGGCGTTTTTAACGACAAGAAATTAGACGTTTATATATAACAACACATTGACAACAATCATCCTTATATAGTGTCTGTCCGAATTACATATGCAAATCAATTTTAGTAGCCAGTCCTTTCATCATATCATCAACCGGAAAGGAAATGTGACACTCCACACCCAAAAAAAGAATTGCCCTTGCATAAAGGGACCGTAAAAGTGAAACCAAATCAGTTCACTGCTTCATAACTAAAAAGTCCCAAAGTATACCAAGTTCATAAGCTACCAATTGTGAAACCAAATTGGCTCACCTACTAGAAATTTAATCTCGTGATCGCCGAGTGTCCGAACGCAGCGACAGAGCAACCGTGCGCAGTTCTGGCAGATGACTAACCCATGCTCGCCAGAGTTCTCGCAGACCATCATGGTTTATATGGAACCCATCATCGGCGGATATACGGCGGCGCCATGCTGAATCTTCGATGAAGGGGCTTTCATCAACAGCGCCCCAATTGAGGCAGCGAAGACCACATTTGTTACATCCCGATTCCATCAGATAGGAGAATTCCAATGCAGCAGGGACAGATGGGTGAAGAATCGGGCAGCTAATTAAAATCCGATCAGCGGGATATTCGCGGTGATATAACTCTTTCGTCTTCATATAATTCAACATTTTCTGCCAATTTTGCCGCGCCAGCATATGACCCTTCTGGATATCGTTGATTCCGCAATGGTTGATCACATACCAAAATTCGGTAAAATGGATGCGTTCTGTTGTCAAGATGTCGACAAGACGTGGCAATGTAGCACCGCTCGCCCACCGAACTTCACCGCCTTCAACCGCTGCAATGCATGAACACATTGAATCCGAGAGCACTAGCACCGTGCGTTCACCGTACTGTCGAGGAATTATATGCGACTTAAGCAGGCTGCCTGAATCCCATCGCGGTACTAATTCGTTGGTTGGCAGCAACCGGTTAAGCTTCGACAATATCTTCCCATATAAATTTAATCCGGGGATGTTCTCTTGACACAAGCGTCTATTTCGAAATTGCTGGCTTAGACGGCTTCATATACGTAGTCACTTCCATACGCGATGATTACATCACTAGGTAGTATGCCTACGGAAACCAGTTCTCCTTCGAACACGTCTGCAAATCGCGACGTATTACCATTAAGGAGCTGATGTTTCAGCACACAAGTGATGATTTTCGGCAAGGCAAATACCACAGTCGCAGAAGGGTTGGGTTCGTCGATATGGTCGCTGGATGGATCAAGCAGGTTAATTGATCGGCCGGTTAAAAGGAAGTTGGCAGGACACAAGGTAAGTGACTCTAAATCAGAGTCGACATACATCAGCGGCCGCGTGTTTAGGCATGCTCATATCTCATAACAAAGCGTATGCATCTCTGTCAGAGATACCTTTGCAAATGAAAGTGAGGAACGAAAGCACTGTTTGATCAAAGCCACGAGCCGTTCGTAGAAACCACCGAACCATGGTGAACGCTCTGGAATAAATTTCCATACTATCCCCTGTGATTGCATCTCTTCCTGCACTAATGGATCACGACACAGTCTATTCAGCGTAGAGTTGGCCGCCTTGAACTGCCTCGCGTTGTGAGATATCAATATGAATGGTTTGCTATACAATGAGCAAAAACGGCGAAACGCAAGCAAAAACTGTTGTGTCGACAGGTCCGCCACGACCTCTAGATGTACCGCTCGAACAACAGCGCATGTAAATAGGGTGATCCAAACCTTCTGGTCGCCAATTGGCGTTCGTATGATCAGCGGACCGATGTAGTCCAAAAACGTCGCATCGAAAACTTCACTCTTGCGACAACGAAAATCTGGTAGCGGTGGAGTCTCAGGGTACGTGAATTTTAAAGCTTTCAATCGTCGACAAAGCTTACACGACTGAATGATCGATCTGACCAAAGAACGACCACGAGGAATCCAATACAATTGGCGTAGCTGGCTCAAGCAATGTGAAGTGCCCGCGTGAAAAAGTTTGATGTGCATATATAAAATCACTAACCGGGTGAAATGATCATCTTTTGGAAGTAGTATTGGAAATTTGGCACTATCGGGAACTGTAGATGACTTAAGGTTGGTTTGACAACGGAGCACACCATCATCACCTTTCAAGATACCAAGCTGTCGCACCAAATGTTTGTCTTGTCCTGAGCATGAAGCAGACAATATGCCGTAAAAGTGTTTAGCTTGTACGACGGAGCACAATAACTTAGTAGTAGTAGACAGCTCTGTAGACCGAAGTACTCCGATGGTTCTCTTAGCAGGAGCTTGGCAGCAATTTGCGATGAACCGCCGAACCCAACAAAAGGATCTAACCAGCTTCGATAGGGTGGAAAACCCTTCATATCTGAGGACATCCAGCGCAGTACTAGATTGTGCTGCTACCGCTGATAACTGTGATCCGCCTAATTGATCCATAGCCAAAATACCTTTTCCGTCACCTACCACAGCACTATCAGTAGATCTTACAGGTAAATCACCTGTCGATGTTAATGCATTTCGCAAGTGACTAGGAATGTCGGGCCATGATGTCTCGGCTTCACGAAGCCAACTTGGACCATGCCACCATCCTGAGTTTGTGTCACACAGTTGGTAGAGGCGACAGCCACGGCTCGCGCAATCAGCAGGATTGCTTGCAGAACGAACATAACGGAAGCTCAATTCGAGTTCCTTAGCCACATAATTTATTTCCTTGATGTGGCCTCTAACAAATTTGGTTGACACAGCACAGCGAGCGATCCAATGCAAAACACACTGGGAATCAGTCCAAATGATGTGCCTTATATGACCAAAATTTAACTGCGCGGAAACGAACCTGAGCAACCGGCAACCAACTAACACGGCCATTAACTCCAACTGTGGAATGGCAAGGTTTCCTAAGGACGCCCGCGTTTTAAGCGGAGCTACCTTTGCTTTGCTGAAGAGAAGATAAGGGCGGCCACTGGAAGCGAATTTTATGTAAATAACTGCGGCATAACTTTTGATTGACGCGTCACAAAAGCAATAAAGGATTGCTTCAGGTTCTAAAAACGGACCAACAACACGACCAATTTTCTGGAAAGGAATAGACTGTAAATCAGACCCAACCTTCGACCATTCTTGTAAGGTGTCGTCCTGGAGCTTATCATCCCAATTCAGCTGCTGCAGCCACGTTTGCACCAGTTGACGCTTTGTTGACACTGCAGAATGGTCAACATTAATCCTCGGGCAAGATAACGAATCGTTCTCCGTATCCCAGCTCATACCTAACACCTTAGTGACGGTGCCTCCTTTCCGCGATCTTCTACAGCTAGAGATGTTTCAAGCTCTCTGCTGTTTCTATACCACTGTCGTAAGTTCATGGAGGCGTCTGCTATGATTTTCTTTGCGGACTTGTAATACACCTTCGCTGATTCGACATTTGGAAGACTTACTACAACGTTATCAATGTATAGGTTCTCGCTCATGAGTCTTGCAGGGGCATCTCTGTAGAGCGAAAAATGGTGCAGAAGACAAGAAACGAGCAAAAAGGCACTGAAAACGAGTCCGAATGGTACTCTAGTGAATCGATAGACAATCAAATTGTCACCTACATCAGGTCGGTGGAAATCCCTGGCCCAGAAGAACCGGAGAAGATCGCATTCAGATCGTTGGTGCCCGACATTGAGGAACGCTTTCTCAACGTCGCTGATGACGGCGACTGGTTTCAGACGAAATCGAATCAACGATCCGACTAAATCAGCCAGAAACAACGATCCACTGTAAAGAGTATCATTAAGGCTGAGAGTACCATCTTTTCTCGGGCGGAAGCATCATATACAATGCGTAATTGTGTGGTTAAACTTTCTGGTTTCAGAACGCAGTGGTGGGGCAAGTAGTGAATTTGGCCGGTCGGGGAAGAAGGAGCTACTTCTATAATCTCCCTTTGCAATTGCTCATCGATAATTTCATATTTCTGCAGTGTATCAGGATTCGAGGATAGTCGGCAAAACAGGGAGCGAAGTCTTCCTATAGCAAGCTCACGATTCTGCGGAAGCTCTCCAGCATTAATCCTGCGAGGAAATTGCACGTAGTTGCTGTAGCAGCAAATAATGTCAAACTCAAGAACTTGATTCAATTATTTCTGGAACTGGTTTTTCAGTCAATCAGGTTTTAGATGATCGAATAATTATTGGAACACTGCTAGCTAGGGTCTAGTTATGGTAATGATCTGACTATATATATCTAAGCTGAAGAACTCAGGAACTGGATCAGTCTCTAACCTGCTCGTACGTGAAACAGAAATCCGAACAATTGTCTAAATGGTTGTTTTCATTATTATCGAAATTCTTGTTGTATTAGTAAAGGTTGTTTGGTATTAGTAAAGGTTTCTAATGATGTTCCAACGCAGGGAAACGAGCGCACCACGACGAAGCGAGAACTTGGAACAATGGTGAACCCGACGCTCGGTGAACAAACATGGCGTGTTCAACAGCCATTTCGTCGACAACCCCGATGCCATAAAGAGTCATTATGCCGGCCAAACGCAAGTCACAGTCGATCATTCAGTGTTCATGCAACCGGTGCATCAACCGCTGTGCAACAGGGCTACCGTGATCGGCGACACCCGTTTCAACAACGTCCAGTCAGGCACCTGTATTGTTGCCAACCGCATGGACAACAACCGTTCGCTCAGTTTGATCAATACGCTACGCTTCATGGACGCAACCAGGATATGTGGAATGAATTTTCGGATTTGACTATTCCGATGTTAGTCGGGTTAGGATTATGGCGCGTGGTACTGTTTTGTATGGTGCTCAAGAGTCGTGCAAGGGCTAACCGACATCGGTCCCTTCCCGTTGGTACCAGTGATTTTTCAATTAACCCACGGTCGATCGAAGCTGCATGTATACCGGTAGCGAGAACGCGTGTGCCCAATCCAACGCATTCGATACAGCAAATACGCAAACTGAAAGGTTCGGATAGAAGATTGAAAATTGATAATAACAAAATAGATAGAAATATATCACTTGAAGCTGAATGCCCGACCGTAACCAGAAAGTGGATACCAAATCCAACACAATCGATACAAAGACGCAAAGTGAAAAGATCTGAAAGAATGTTAAAGATTGAAAAGGACAAGATAGATAAAAAAAGTTGATAAAACAGAGAGCGAAAATGTATAGAAATTATGACGGTGAAACTAAAGGATTCGCCGTGCTGCTCATAATGGTTTGGTCAATGTGGCATTTCCAACAAGCTATGACATCGTTACGTAGGTCGCCTGCCTCAACTTTCATTGACACTCGCTGGGGACTGTACGTGGTTCAATGGCGGAGATGTTGCAAAGAAAACAACTATTTATTCTACTACAAAAAACAGAGATGTGGCACAATGGTGGTGACCTGGGTTTTGGGCATAAGAAACTCACGCCAAGCAACGTCACTTCGGTTACTCCTGCTTGTTTCCGGAAACATCGAATCAAACCCCAGGCCCATCGAGGATTGGAGAAAGCTACGGAAAGCTGACATGGGGCAGATTTTGGAGCAACTTCATAATGGCGACCCCTATTCAAGTTGCCCCAAAAGAAAGCCGCCATGATAACATTGCTGGACGCCGAAAATCCGAACGCTGTCAATGTAGTTGCACAGCTACTGTTCTCTGAGTCGACATCTCAAACCCCAAGCGGCCAGCCATACTCGGACAGCAAATCTATCAAATTACCGGATTTCTACGAAAGGGATGCTTCGGTGTGGTTCGAGCAAATCGAACGGCTGCTTGAAGAGTATCCCGCCGCCGTAAAATTAAACAGTTTATTACGCGGCTTACCGACTCATGTCATACTGGAAAGTGGCGCAAATGTGAATAACTCGTATGAACAAATCAAGCACAGTATTATCGATTTTCTTTCCGCGAGTGATGAGCGAAAGCTTCGTCAGCTACTCGAAGGGCAACAGCTTGGAAACCGTAAGCCCTCCGTGGCGTTGCGCCACCTTCAGCGCTTAGCACCCAAGAGCGATAGCCTCGTAAGACTGCGGTTTCTAGAGATGCTTCCGGAGTCAACGCGGATGGTCCTTGCTTCACTGTCTGAAGTTCATATTAATAAATTGGCGGATGCTGCTAATCGAATGATGGAACAGTCAAATTTTTCCGACAAACACTGTGGTTCAATTACTTCCCCGGACGACTGGCGCGACAAAATTGAAAGAATTGAGAAGCGCGTGAACCGGATGTGCTCTGCAATTGAATCAATGCAGCTAAAGGATAGATCCACGACCCGGCACCACATGGAATCACGTCCAAGACGGCGCGATTTGAACAATTTATACCAGCACAGACGCTCGAATTCCCGATCTCGTCGGTATAATCCTAGTGGTGCATACTGCTTTTATCATCACACTTTTGGCGACAAAGCTCGCAAGTGTCAACAACCATGTAAATGGAACGTCACCAGTAACCCGGGAAACAGTATTTCTCCACCCGCCGCGCGGCAGTCGATGGAGTGAACGCTATTCAAGTTGCCGCAACTCCTTTTGGTCACACGTTAATCGATACTGGCAGCGACAAAAGTCTGCTCCCAATATCTTTCGCCTTACCAGCAGCTGTGGAAGAATGTTGTACACAACTCGCGGCCGCAAACGCAACGCTAATCAAAACAGCCGGTTACCGAACTTTGCAGTTTCGACTAGATGGCATTCGGAGATGGTTTCGCTGGCGGTTCATTGTTACTGACGTGTCAACACCGATCATTGGGCTTGATTTTCTACGGCATCATAAGGTGTCCATCGACTGCGGCACTGGTCGTTTGCTACCTCCTATGGAGGAGGGTCATAACTATACACCGTTCGTAACAAATAGCAAAGTGGAATCCGTTTCAGGAAATATGGAAAATTACATACAGTCTGGGGCTACAATACACAATTGTTTCCATTCCCGATGCAGCTCAGTCATCAATGTGTCGCAACATATCAATCAACTGCTTCGATCCTTCGCTATGGTTTTTGAACAACATTCGGCTGATGCTCCTGTGAAGCATCCAGTCAGGCATCATATTGTGACAAGTGGCCCTCCATGTTTCGCCCGCCCCCGGCGACTGTTTGGCGAAAAATTACGTGCGACACAACAAGAGTATGCGGAGCTGGAGCGAAACGGCATAGTGCAACGCGGTGAGTCGCCATGGGCGACACCACTTCATGTTGTTACTAAGCCCAACGGCGAGTTACGACCTTGTGGCGATTATAGAGCCTTAAATTTGGTCACCGTACCCGACCGATATGCTATGCCAAATTTGAATGATATCACGAACGAGCTAGCAGGTTGTCAAGTTTTTAGTAAGCTCGATTGCGGTAAGGCATTCGTCATATACCAATAGCTGATAACGACGTTCCAAAGACAGCCATTACAACGCCATTTGGAATGTTCCTTTATCGGCGCATGCCTTTCGGCTTGAGAAATGCATCTCAAACTTTTCAGCGGTTGATGGATCACACATTCCGCGATATACCGTTCGTTAAAACCTACATAGACGATATACTGGTTGCAAGCTGTACCGAGCAGGATCATAGCTTTCATCTACAGTGCACCCTAAGGCGCCTTCAGCAGTATGGTCTTAAGTTAAAAAAGATAAAATGTGAATTCTTCAAACCAAAAGTTGAATTTGTTGGCGTTGAGGTTTCGAAAGATGGGATCAGACCCCTGGAACGTAACGTTGACGCTATAAACAAGTTCCCCTAACCAAGGACAGTTCACGATCTTCGCCGATTTTTAGGCCTCTGTGGGTTCTATCACCGATTTATCACTCGCTACTCGGACATTGCAGCTCCACTTACTGAATTGATAAAGAAAAAAATAGATGTCTCCGCCGGTTTGAAATCGGGCGAAATAGAGTTTACATCTGAAGCGGATCAAGCTTTCTGTTTGCTTAAACAGAAAGTTATTGAACGCCCAATGCTTTCATATCCCCATCGCGATGCGCCGATTGCTTTAACTACGGACGCTTCAAACAACGCTGCGGGTGCCGTACTGCATCAAGTCTATGACGGTCAGCTGCGCCCTATACCTTTCTTCTCTCTGAAATTCGGCGATATTGAGCGGAAAAAGCCAACGTTCGATAGGGAGTTGCTGGCGATTTATTTGACCCTCAAACACTTTAGTTGGCTCATCGGTCATGTGTTCGCGATATACACGCACCACAAGCCTCTTGTGAACTGCTGTGATATGAAGACGCCAAGTCATCAGCAGTCACGCTTGCTTTCATATATTTCCGAGTTTAATGCTGTGATTCGTCATGTCGCTGGAGCTGAGAACATAGTGGCGGATTGCTGATCTCGTGTTGCGCTGTGCACAGTCAATACGATTCCTACACTACAAGATATTGCCCATGAGCAGGAAAACGATTCCGATTTGCAAAAATTTGTGGGTACAACGTCGTTAACTGTTGAGCAAGTAACAATAGACGGTGCGACATTATGGGTCAACATTTTAGATGGTAAGCGACGACCGCTTGTGCCCCACATTTTGCGCTACCGCATTTTCATTGCGTTTCATAACTCTCACACTCTGGCTATCGGCCCACCTTAGCTGCGATCAGCAGCTCGTACATATGGCCGGGTATGCGCCAGGATATCCGCCAAATGATAAAATTTTGCCAGCCTTGCCAAAAAACTAAAATCTATCGTCATACAAAAGCACCGATTGAATTGATTCCAACATCGGGGCGTTTTCACACGCTGCACGTCGACATTGTTGGACCACTGCCTCCTTTGTAATGGAAAACGTTACCTTATACCCATGATTGATCGCTATACCAGATGGCCAGAGCTAGCCGCTGTCGGTGAAATTACGACGGTAACCGTATCGCATGCGGTCATCGATTATTGGATCTCTCGTTTTGGCGTTCCGAACATTATTATTTCGGATCGTGGAGCTCAATTCGAGTCACGTCTCTGGAGTGACATTATGTGCAAACTAGGGATTAAACGCCAGAGGACTACCGCGTACCACCCACAGTCTAATGGAGCGATTGAACGTTTCCATAGAACATTAAAAAATGCGCTACGAGCTCGATGTTCCGGCCGAGACTGGTTACTAAACTTGCCATTCGTGCTTCTTGGCATACGAAATGCCCTCAATGACACAGGTTACACACCTACTCAGTTAACGTTGGGCTCCTCTGTGCACTTACCTGGTTCCTTTGTGGACTATTGCAACGAAAACCGGGAAACGTCGATCTTCAATTGAACGATAATCTTCATTCTGCGTTGGCATCTATGTCGCCCAATCCTCGGCGTATCTGTACGAGCAACAGTTATATTCCGCAGGAACTCGCGACTGCGAAATACGTGTGGATCCGGAATGAGACAGTAGGTCACTCGCTCGAACCTCGATACAAAGGTCCTTATGAAGTCCTATGTGTTCACCCGAAAATTGTGGAGGTTTCTTTGGCTGGTAAGAATGAGAAGATTTCCATCGATCGCATAAAGCCTGCTTTCATACTCCATGATACCGTTGAAGCTGCGTTTACCGAATCATCTCACCAGCCTTCTGCATTCAATTCCGATTGTCGATCTCACGTTGTTTGGGCAAAATTATCAGGATATCCCTGGTGGCCCGCTCTTAGGGTTGATCCGCGAGGTACTCCGCTTGAAGACAAGCGGATTGGGGACGCATATGTTCCGGTCAAGTTTTTCGGAACAGGTCGCTATGCCATCGTGCGCGCCACCAACATTAGCAATTACTGTATCAGACGTTATCGGAAAACAGCTCACAAAGGTGTGCTTAAAGCCATTCGTGCAGCTGACTCTTTCCTTCAAACGCCGCCACCAAACC
>JASANE010025000.1:0-37234 GCA_030248225.1 Trileptium ribeirensis | reverse complement strand
TATTGAATAAACAAACAATTTGATTGACTATTACTATGATGATGGAAAGTACTTGAGATTTGTAAGCTAGTTTTGTATTAATTATGGAGGCTTCAGATAAATTTAAACCGAGTTACCAGATATCTCAATGCAGTTTGTGTAGTAATGCTAAAATTAAAAATTTTAACATTGACATTTTGTCATGCTTTAATAACAGTAGGCATGATACCTTTGCTAATCTACTGTGTCAGTTGTACATAATTACACGTCATAGCAAAACTAAATTTGAAAAATAACATTTACTGCACTATACGGTGAATTTTTGCCTGGTTTGCCCACAAAATTTCATTCACTTCACTGGACGCGGTGGCCATGTGTTTGTTTTTTGAGTACTATAGTGAAATATCTACAGTGATGTTAGAAATTTTTTTTTAAATTTTCATGCCTATTCATTTTGCATGATGAATCTACATAAATTTTCCCATCTTGCACCAAACCGCCGCCCGACGGGAATGTGGCCGGGGGGACAAAACTATAGTGTAGGCGCGGACGGGTCCGAACTTACACAAAGGGGCCATTATCTCTCTCACTATGATCATGTATAGTGTAAAATCATGTTTATCCTACATAACAGTGTAACTACAGCCGCAGCAATGACATTTCAATAAAAGCAGACTACGATTTGCAATTTTCCACCAAATATGTATTATTGTAGCAAAAGTTTTGGAATGCCGGGGCTGTCTTCAAATTAAAGTACTAAATAGGCAGTTGACAAATAAGCATAAAAAAGTAGTGACGTTTACGTATGTTCGCTCCAACAATGCACACAAATTTTCCAGCAGCCTGGCGTGGTTTTCAAACAATGCATGATAACAAATTAATCTGGCATGGTAGGTACAAAATAAGGGGCGCCCCATATTCACTGTTGTTTTGGATTAACTTTCTTGTTATCGAACCGAACATTGTAACCAAACTGCTTAGCTTAATTGAAGCACCACATTATTAGGCTATTTGAGTTTGACAGAATTTAGACAAATAATTTCTGGCCTAAGTTTATAATTTTAGCACCAAACTGAGCCGAGTTAACAAACAAAACGAAGTTGTCAATGCGTGTAACCTGTTAGTTTAGCATTTCCTAGTTTACCAAACAATTCAAAATATTTTCTGTGAAGTCCCATGTTCAGGATGCGAGCTGTCTTAACAAAAACAAAACGAAGTTGTCAATGCGGGAAACTGCTCAAGGATTTGGTTTACCCAGCAATACTTTGGCCCCAAAATAATTACGGTGAAGTCTATAATTTCAGGATGTGGAGCTGAGTTACAAACAAACGAATTTTTAAATGCGTAGGTAAGCCCCGTCAAGAATTTAGTTTAGATTTTTCGGGGTTTGGCTCAAAATAATTACTGCTAAGTCTATTCTTCTAACTGCTCAAGTCCTAAAATTCCACGCTATTCCTGGAAGCAAAGCATGAATTAAACTACAGTAATGCTGTTTTTGAATAAAAATTGAACGACTTAAAATGTCACTACAGCAAGCAAAATATTTGTTCTCTACGATACCTAATAAAATATATTGTACCAAAAATATCACTTAGTTTTTTAATTTTTTTAAGTAATTGTTATGTTTACAGTAAGGATAGTTTACTGCAAAAATGTGTTCCTCGAGTTGCCATCCGCAATAAACGATAACTTCTACGTTGGAATTTTATATTTTTAAAACGGTGGAATTTAAAGTTAAAACCCAGTAATACAAAATACAAGATGGGAAGTGGGCCCAACTCTTATCTCAAAAAATTTGCACTAAAAAACCACCCAAAATAGTAGTAATCTACGTCAAAATATCTATGCGTAATATTGAATATTGTCCATTGCATATGACATTTAAATTGCCCCTAAGCCAAAGTGCAATTTTCCAAAATCTCAACTCCCATCTTGAATTGTTCGTAGGTTGATCTTGAGTCCGCCCCCCCCGAGTTTTCGAAATTATTACAGTAGGTTGTAGTTCTTCGTCCGGGGTTTCTTTTCGGTTTGCAGTCTGAGTTGACTCTGGCGCTTCTTCGTCAAACTATAAGTTCAAAAACTGAGTAATTAGCTTATATTTTCTCTAGTTTTGTTTAAAAGTTAACAGCATTCACGATTAGCATAATTTAGCATTCTTACTAGTAGAGATGCTAAATTATGCTAGTGGTGAATGCTGTTAACTATTTAAACAAAACTAAGAAATATAAGCTAATTACTAGTTTTTGAACTTATCGTTGACGAAGAAGCACCAGAGTCAACTAGACTCAACCGAAAAAAGAAGAAACCGACGAAGAACCTGCGACCTACTATTTTTTAATAATTTCGAAAAAAAACTAACGACCGCAGGAGAACTAGAGTCAACCTACGAACAATTCAAGATCAACTGTTATTTTGAGATTTGGAGATACAGTTCATGGCTTGGGCAATATTTAAATGTCATATGCAATGGACAATATTCAATATTCTACGCATAGATATTTAAAACATAGATTACTACTCTATTTTTGGGATAAACTTTATAGAACACTTTGAGGATGAGGTTAGGACCACTTCGTCTATTTGTACTTGGTTTTAAGCTTAAATTCCACGTTTTAAAATGTGTAAAACCCAACGTAGAAGTTATCGTTTATATTGCAGATAGCCAACTCGAGGAACGCCTTTTATCAGTAAACTATCCTTACTGGTAAACATAACAATCTTATAATGGTAAACTAGTGATCGCCTTTGGTACGAATATATTTATTAGGTATCCGTGACAAAATATTTTTGCAGTTGCTTGGTTGATTCCTGACATTTTAAGTCGTTCAATTTTTATTCAAAAACCACAAACAACGAATCTTACTGTCGTTAAAACTGCATAGTTTGCTTCCAGGATAGCGTGGAATTTTAGGACTTGAGCAGTTACATGAATTAACAATTTCCTTTTGCTTGTAACTCAGCTCACATCCCTGAAATTATAGACTTAGCAGAATTGTTTGGCCAAATTCTGGGTAAACTAAATCCTTGAGCAGTTACCCGCATTGACAACTTTGTTTTGTTTGTAACTCAGCTCACATCCCTGAAATTATAGACTTAGCAGTATTGTTTGGCCAAATTCTGGGTAAACTAAATCCTTGAGCAGTTACCCGCATTGACAACTTCGTTTTGTTTGTAACTCAGCTCACATCCCTGAAATTATAGACTTAGCAGAACTGTTTGGCCAAATTCTTGGTAAACTAAATCCTTAGGACTTGAGCAGTTACACGCATTGACAACTTCGTTTTGTTTGTAACTCAGCTCACATACCTAAAATTATAGACTTAGCAGAAATTATTTGTCTAAATTCTGTCAAAGCAAATCCTAATACTTGTGCTTGGTAAGGCTAGCATTTGGTTACAATCGGTTCGATAACAAGAAAGTTAATCCAAAACAACAGTGAACCATTTGGCTGGGGCACCCTATTTATTACCCTTTCCATGCCAGAATTAATTTGTGTTTATCATGCATTGTTTGAAAACCACGCCAGGCCCCTGGAAACAATCCCTGTGCATTGTTAGAAGCGACGTACGTAAACGTCACTACTTTTTTATGCTTATTTGTAGACTGCTATTAACTATTTTAATTAAAGGACAGCCAGCCAAACGGTCAACTCTCATAATACCAAGTAGTTTGGTGAAAATTGCAAATAGCAGCTAAGCTATGTTTATGTCAATGTCATTGCTCAAGCTGTCATTTACACTGTTATGTAAAGTAAGTAGAATTACACTATACATGATCATAGTGAGAGAGTAAGATGGCCCCCTTCTGTTAAGTTCGGACCACGTCCCACGGCCTACCACCTATCCGTCTCCTGACAGGCAGCCTGCCCCCTGCCCAGCGGCGGTTCGTCCAAGATAAAATTATGTCATCCATCGAATGAAATAGGCATGAAAATTTAAAAAAAAATTCTAACATCACTGGTTGTTCACTTACATATACTGTAAAAACAACAAACACATGGCCACGGCCATCAGTGAATGAAATTTGTATGCACAACCAGCCGAAATATTAGCCGCTATATCAGTAAATGTGTCTTCAAATTTAGTTTCCTCTATGACATGCTGTAATTGCTATTGTACAACTGACACAGATTCACAAAAGGTCACATAACAAAAGTATCATATGCCTACTGTTATTAAAGCATGACAAAATGTCAATGTTAAAATTTTTAATTTAGCATTACTACACAAACTGCATTGATATCTGGTAACTCGTTGATTTTATCTGAAGCCTATGAGTAATACGAAACTAGCTTACAAATCTCGAGTACTTTCCATCATAGTAATAGTCAATCAAATTGTTTGTTGACTCAATACAATCTCCTTCTGGTGGCTTCAGACGTTCAGTTACGACCTAAAATTAATTATATTTGAAACACCACCAGGCGTAATATGTCGCTTGTGATGTCCAAAATTATACCGATGTAGTCCTATCTTTTTACTTTTGTCAAACTTTGCCCAATACCCAACCTTCAGGAATATGCACCAGGGTTGGTAAGCAGCCGAATATGAAGGTCAAGATGTATAAATTATTGATATCAGCTAGAGATATTATAATCTCTAGCTAGAAATACTAACATTGAAATATATCAGGCTTGAAATATTATCATATCACCTCATAATTATTCAGCGGTTTAAAACACACAACGTTATTGTTGATTACTGCAACAAAATGGTCGTTAAAGGACATAAACGTCAAGATATCCGGCATATTTAACAGTAACAATTTCACAGGATATTAACAAATGTCAATTGATCTTTGAGAGGACTCTGACAAATTTGTAGTCTCAAAACAATAGCCAACATTACGATATAGTACAGTGGTCGCTCTTAATAGCAATATAGAGTTGCTATGTCGAACATCTCTGACAACTATAAAAGCATGATATAGCATTTTAGCGACATGAAAGCCTATAAAATTAACATTCCCAAGTTTGCCATGATCGAGCTTGTGGTTTTGTTGAACGTACAAATGTGATACTTTCACTTATCTTAGGTTTTACTGAACCCAAAGGCTTGTCTGTCCTAATTCGCTAATTTGGTGATTTACTCTTCGCTTAAAGGAGATTGGATTCACTGCTTCCTACATTTTCCACACTGGAAAGAAATTAAAGCATCACCGCCATGTTTATTTTTTAGCGTTTGCTCTTTAATGATCGTATTCGAAGGGGAACATAGCTGCTCACCGAACGGGTCCGAAAAGAACATTTGTGACCGTGGAACATCATTTCAAAGCAAATGTAACGCTACCCAAGATAGACGGCGTTGTCTTATGATCTCAATATATATATTTTATTCCGAAATGTTCATAAAATATCTTTGCATGTATATATGAAAATTTATTTCATGGATATTTCGTAATAAAGGCTATGTATCTTTGGCATTAACACAATAATTCCAACAGCTTCCAAACAGTATGACTTACGTTAACTATGTTTGTCGCATGACATACGTCGGCACATTATTTTTAATATATGCTTGCGTTGTGATGTGGTGTTGCACAACAGTGAGCAACAACTCCTAAGAAACTCAATCTTTACGCACGCCACTTTCTATCGTGGACCCCGAATTTATTTCATTTCACTTTGTCAAACATTGACCGATATACAAAATAATTCTGACTTCTTTAAATGGGCAAATAGCCAAGAAAACATTTGTAATAATGCACACCATTCCCAACTGAGTATAAGTTACGTCTAAGTCATTCCAATATGGTTGACCTTTTCATATACATCAGCCATCATTAAGCATCTAATGAATATTCCTCCTTCAACGGCGCATGCATAGGTTCTTAGATTGTTTGTATACCCTGTAATCCAACGGCCCTCAATGTTAGCTTGCTTATTCCAATTTAATAGAAATTGTTGAAAATAAAAATATATGAACATGTTATTATAAAACAAAGTATCCACATAATATTGTAAACGTGAAATTTGTTTGAAACGACAGTTTCGATGAGGGTTTTATGTAACCCTCAGTTAACTGTGCGTTTCTGCGAAAACTTTTGCCCACCACTCCGGATGGGTTTCCAAGGATTCGATTTTTCAATTGGTTCCCACATTTGATGCTACATCAAAAACATCATTAATATTTTGTAAAACCCCTAAACGAAATAATATGGAGAACTACTCCACTATAACATAACTTTTTGAAGTAAAATACTGCTGAAATTAAACTTTATTTTATACTTTTGTAGACAAGGTAGCGTATATAAGTTGGCATAAAAGAAAGTATATTCTTTAAAAATCATGCCATCGCCTCTCTTTTGCTTTTCATTAAACAAGTCAGGATCTTTAAAAATATAATTAATCTGCAATTGCTGTCTACACAATACACTCTTTTAATACACTACTAATGTTGCTTATGTAGTTGCTACATAAACAATTTCTCGCGCTTGTAATATTATTATTGAAGCTAAAAACTAAATATTATTGCTGCATAAACTAACGTACCATTTTTAATGAAAATATATACGAAAAGTCAGGAATGACTGAATAGCCAATGTATTCAGGGAATGGTGCAACGCCTGGTGTATGAAATGTAATTCTGAATCCAAGCGACTCGGTAAGGGTAATATATGACTGCGGCTGAGGATCGAGAATTAGATGAAGCCCTAAAATAGAAGAAAATAGAAGCATCAATATGCTTCGATTGTTCAATTCTTATTTTTGAGCGCCATGGTGTTCGTATTAGAAATATTTGTCACCATTGGACTTATCCGGTAGGTAGTTACAACCATCAATTATATGTACGGCGCCTGTGCTGTTTTAGTTCTTAGAAATTACAGTCCTTGGACACCTACAAATTTTCGTACATCCACAGGGCTTTACAGTGTCTACTGCATGAAACCAATACCTTTTTTCCTAAAACATACACACAACGAGAAAACGTTAAAATTTATGTTTCACTAAATAAAATTATCTTGCCGTAAGATGGATTATAAAGTTTCATTGCTGTCGTAGTTATACAAAGTTTTATTGCAGCAATGGCTGTAGCATATCAGTGGATAAGCGGTTATTTTGAATTACTTTACGATTGATTGCGTCTGGTCATGGACATATAATGGCAAAAATATTCATATATCTTCTTTTCCAAGAACAGGGATTACAAATGTTTACTTTTAAGCCAAAATCATGTCCAATTTTGATTTTTGTCTATAAAATGGTAACCGTTAGTGATGTGGAAAAATTTCTACAGTACAGACGATAAGTGATTTTGCACCCGCAAGCATTACTTTTAGCCAGTAACCTTTGGCAACTGAATAATGAAGCAAAAACAACCAATCTTGTGTTAAAATCGTGTAGGTATCGCGATGTTATTACGAACACTTGCGAGTGATGGATGTCATTAGATTTAAATTTTGACAGTACGGGAACCTTTAGGCTGTATAATATATTAACAATATTTTTTCCAAATATCGTCAAACAATGTTTTTCCAATATCGTCAAACTGTAGAATACATGCACAAAAATATTATTTTGAGCATAAATCCGTGTATATTTTACCGTTATCTCTTATGGTTTTCGAATATTTAATTCTATTTAGCTCAAGCTTTCTTTGTACGACGGTAGTTTCTACGACAGGCGAATACTGTTGGGTACATCCTCAGTTCAGATTTAGTTACGAAATAAGGTATAAAATATTTTGTGGGCCGTAGATTAAATGTTGCTTTTATGTCGTAAGCATCTGTGAATTTAAAGGCCCGATTTTATTTAAGGTGCAGCTAATAGTAATTATTTATCATACGAGTTTATTACCTAAATCGAACGGTGCCAGCGAAGCATCTAGTAAGTAGTTCCAAAAGTATTTATTTTTTTCACAGAATAATGCATCATTTTTGCTACAAATCACAGTTAATAAACGAGTTTATTGGAATATTTTTGTCTGCAAATAATCACAGCCTACAATCATTTATCTACCGTATTCTTCGCCAGGTCTCTGTGTCACGAATTGTGCTGATTCGATTCCGTTGACAATGAAACAATTTCCATAGTCCGGATGTAGGATTGAGTCCCTGAAACAGGAAAGGCTATGAATATGTATATCACTTCATATTAAATCTTATATGGGGTATGACCCACTATTAAAATTTCACTGTGTTTCACCATCATACTAAATACATTATAAAAGCGTTATCTCATAAAGCAGTTAAAATATCTATATACTGCAATCGCCACAAAACGGTGCAAGTTTTGTCTAAACTTTGGTGATTTTAAAAGTTGAAAACGATAACTTTAAATGATTAGCTATAAATTTGTATATCAAAATTCACTAACTAACATCAGGTCTCTACGTTCAATGAGTACTTAGCAACTTAAATGTGTTTGTCACATTTCCAATAACTATTAAAATGTGATACCCATTATTGCCAGAGCCATGTAACTCTTGGCTTAAGATATGCTATTATAAACCACCGAAACCATTATAAATCGGAATACTACTTTGTGAACAGGTCACTGTCTAGAATATTGATCTACCGTGAAAATTTTCAAACTAACTACCAATGACATGGAGTCTTCATCCACAAACAACGTCGAACACATTCGTGTTTGCTGTAACAAAGCTGACTTCGGAGCGACTCATTTTGGCTGTTAACTGCCATTTTAATGTATTCGTTGATGTTTTCACGTATTGAGTCTGTTGTTACCGATGGTTTCTAAAATCGATTTGGTTTTTTATATTTTATAATTCCGTGCGATTTTTTTATTCTGTGAATATTATGTGCTAGGAGGAAAATCTCAAGAACGTTACAAAAAGTAAAAAAAGCATGGCAAATTAGTTAGAAAACTGAGTGGAGGCTAAGAAAATATTTATCTTGGCATGCATAACTATGTTGAAAAGAATATTGGGCAAATGGCCCTAGTGTTACAGAGTTATACAGAAATATTCGAAATATTGGAAATTTAGGCTGCAACATCGAAATATGCCGAACTATAGGCGCTTAACGGTGCAAACAGGTCAACGACGTTGGATTAGGATTTTCGCTGTAAACTAGGTTTAAATCATAAAATATAATTTTCATTTAAAAGTTCTAAGTTTTCGAGTATTGCACTATGAATGATCTAATTGTCGCGTTACATTAAGTTTTCTGCTATTTGTATATGATGTGGCGAATTTTTGAGATGTTATAACGGAGTCAGACAAGTGAAAGATTTAGCAATGAAAATTAGAGATCACTTTTGATCTTTTTCATCTTATAAGATTACGCTCCCAGTTCCGATGACTCGACCATGGTAGTGTTTGTATGATACTTAGAACACATGACAATTTCAACAACACATTGGAACAGCACTTATGCGCACTGCGTGTTCATTGATGTCAGAACAAATTTCTATAAAATTTTGAGCCTTACTAATTGACCTTGAATATTGTTCTATACTTATTTCGCGCAGAGATATAGTCCCTGTCCTATTTTCATACAATTGATAGCAGGTCTCCTATATTCCAGTATATATAGGCTCCTAAGCCCTTGTCCCTCTTCCTTCTATTTCTAACAGCCTGTGAAACTTGTTTCCTTTCTTTTCCCTTCGGTCGTCGCAGGGCAATATTAGCCGGCGGTAGCAGAGCTACCGTTTGTTTTTGCTTTCCGTGTCGCAGACAAGCCAATTTTGGCAAGTTTTCAGTTTTCGTAGTGTTTTCCAAGTCTATTATAGGAATACTATCTGGCAGTCTAAAACATTTCAGCGAAGAATAGACGGTGCTGTGCAAATCAGCTGGGTATAGGACACATAGCGATCCCGTAGAAAAAGAGCAGCCCTGGGCTTACACAATAGCACATATAGGTTACGCTCACGCATACCAACCGTTTTGTTTTCCAATGTGATTCATAGTAGCTAGCTATGGTTTGATAAATAAAATTTCTGCAATATTCAACGCTATTGTCGTCTATAGTATTACGTTCACCAATAGTGCGTATGGGGAGTTCCAACTCAAAGAGTCAGACTCCCCCTCAAGTTCCCCAGTATGGGTCCTGAACCCCCCTCGTCGCGTGACATATAAATCATTGAACGTTATAGGTGTCGATAGGGGTTACCATCCGTAAGAGTTGGAGCGAAGGAACTCTCTACTTCCCAAACCCGAATATGCTCATGCTACAGGATTCGCACCGCCCCTTGCCACCGCGCGCCGAAAACGAAATCGTGGTTAA
Source organism: Trileptium ribeirensis (assembly GCA_030248225.1). NCBI lineage: Eukaryota > Metazoa > Nematoda > Enoplea > Enoplida > Thoracostomopsidae > Trileptium > Trileptium ribeirensis. Next base: position 27,070 of record JASANE010025000.1, on the reverse strand, counting down.
GCTGGGGATTCTATTGTTAAAGTAGCGGGTCAGCTTTTACGCATGACTAAAATACGCAAAAATGCAACTACATACTACATATATATTCATAAATGTACTAGTGTAACAGCCCACATTTTATGAAATTGATAAAACGCCTACAATGCAGCAAAATTTGTAGGGAACAAAGGGAATGGACGACCGGATACCGGTGGAGTGTTACTTCTATAAAATGTTATAATTGTGTAATGTTATCGTTATCGTGAAATAAACAATATTGTATCTCGTTTGTGGAGTACTTGTAAGGTCACACTCCACCACCTGAAGGTGCACGAGATGATTTTGGCACCGAACGTGAAAAAGGATGATAACGGTTAGGGGTGTCCGGTTGATCCTCGTGCAAAGAGCTTGATCGATATAATACTTTGTTTGTAAAATGTTTCGCATGTTATATTTGCTGTGAAGGACGGGTGTGCGTTCGGAGAGGCCAGGGACCAACGGATATCACAGGAACTTTTGGTTGTATGAAAAAAATGGTCGCCCAGAGTCTGATCACAGCGCAAACGCCGAGGACCTACTAGTAATTACTTGGTATTCGTTATGCCTATAATATGTGCTATGTATATATAGGGTCAGAGACTGTCTGGATGAGTGCAAAGTTTCTTATACGCAGGCAAATCATGTTCAAGCAACCAAAATTTTCGGTCTAGGAAAACGAAATTTCGGATATAAAGTTTCTGAGACACTATTTTAGGGTGCAGCACTAAAAGTTAGAATTTCGGGCTTCATACTAAACTTACGGGAATGGGGATGACTAAACCATATTAAGGACTCCCTAGGGGTGCCAAATTGTACAGGCGGGTCAAAAAATTTGGTTTCCTTAAGTACTTATGGATCCCCGAACAGGTGTTTAAGCCTCCAATTTTCTGAGCTTAAAAGGACACCTAAAATGATCAAAAGTCCTCGATTTTTAACCCCTGTACACTTATCGGGTCCCACCCTAACCGATTAGTCAAAAACCGGGGCCGCCCACCCCCACGGGTCCGCTCAGGATCCCCTAAACTCAAGCGGGACATCAAAATTTCGGGTTCCTTGCGTCTAAATCGGCCTCTAACGGGCCTCTCGTGGGAGATACAACTAAAATTTTGATTTCATCAGCAGCGGTCTGCCAGAGCAAGATTCATGTCTAGATCCCGAGATATCGGCAAAAGTGTGCCGGTATCCCTATCAGAAAACAGCGCTCTGAGCGCCGTTATGTTTTGCTTTAAAATTACTCCCGCACCGACCAGCGCGAGGTTTAGTTGTTTACCAGCCTGGGGCGCTACTACACTGACAGACCCTGCTTATGCGTAGTGTTGCTGTTGACCAGTGTGCTTTGTACGCGGCAAATCGTACAGTGTAATGATCAAAGCTTGTTGTTGTCTTAGCCGTTACAGTCTTGTTCTCTTGGCAGTTATGTAGTTCTTTGTACGTTTATATGTTTATGTATAATTTTGTTTCGTTAAGCTGGGGAGATGTTTGAAAATTTAAAATTTGAGACAAAAGCCAGAGAGCCGTGAGGGCTAAGCGACAAGAATGGGTGGTAGAAATAATAGTATAAAAGCAGGCCGCTCATCCAAGCAGTGGGACCATTCGAGACCATTAGTCACAGAAATTGGTCGGGGTTTTTCGGCGGTTGTCGTCAATTTTTGGGGTTTTGATCTTGGTTTACATTATTCGTTTTCTTAAACCGGGTGGACTCTTTGACATGCAGACGTGTGGAAGAGGTCCGCCCGAGGCTTTTTGCAGCTTTTCGGTTTCTTTTGCTTAAGCCTAGGACAAGGAACATCCTTTACGGATTCTGGGGCGTCCGTTGCATGCCTCGTGCTCTCGTAAGTGATGTGCCCTCGCTGCTGAGACTAAAATGAACTGTTGACAAAACTGTGGTCAAAAATGATAAAATTGCAATCAAAAAGGGATGTTACCGTGCTCGACTGGTTCCCCATCCACTGGGTTACGTTTATTGTTGGCGCCCAGTGGGTGAATCGTTTAACCGTATTTGTTTCGTGTAAATGAAGGTTCATAACTAACTTCGGTCTAGGAATTGCTTGCTGGGGACTTAAGTGGGTAAACACTAGAAGTCAAAACTTTGGGGTTTATGCTTAGCTCGGGTGGACTTTTCGACCTGCAGACCCGTGGAAGAGATCCGCCCGAGGCGTCCCAGTATGTTCCAGTTTTTCCATTTCAAAGTGAGAAGGGCCGCTCTTGCGGACGCTGGGGTGTCCGTTGGATGCTCTGCGTGCCCGCAAGCGTTGGTGCAACAAATTGTTGGTTATCGGCTAAAACTTTACTGTCGCGAAACAAAATGAAAATTCCGCCCGCCATAAGTTAACTGATTCTCCCCTCCCGGGGCCACTTTTGCCCAGGCTTCGGGAGTGCATTCCAAGTTTCAATAAACTGGATCGTTTCGGAACTGAGTTAACTACTTTTTCGGATCTTAAGACAAACTCTAAGTCGCGAATTTTAGGGCGAGAGTCCTGTATTTCTAAAAGAGCCTGAGTGGAGCTCGCAAATGTAATTTCATCCTCCATGTCAGGCGTTGCTAACGATTAAAATTTCGGGCCAAGGGTTCGGCGTTTCGAAAAGAGCCCAAATGGAGCTCACCAGATGCAATGTCGTCATCCTAACCGGAGTCGTCAACTATTAAAATTCTTATCACTTTCAAATATATATATTGAATCAAGGGCCTCGTACGGCGCCGCATCTTATGGTGTATATAGTTGTATATTTTAGTGCACCCGATCGGGTGATGTTTTATTGCGTGTTGAGGGTTTAAACAAAAAAGGAGAACCGAAAGTAAACGTTTAGCGTGTGTATTCTTTCCAGGCGAATTAGACCTGATTGAGTTTAAGCGTACCCCGTCTCAGAGAAATGTACGGATTCCCTTTAAAGTATGTCCAGCGGTGTCCGGCCTATGCTCACGGTCCCCTCCCCGCACGCTACATTCCGGCTACCCTCCAGAGACGCTCGCGACCATTGTGCTGCATTACTGCCGACCCCATCCCCGCTCTCCACCCAAAAGTTTACTTCCGCTTTAATGTATACAAAGAATACGGCCATACCCAAGTCAAATAAACTGACACGGCTATACTAAATTACACCACAAAGCTACGCCCCGCGAGACCCGCCCGTGTTAGCGTTGCTGCCTTTGTCACTGTAGCAACTAGTTTTGGGCATAGGTCACAAAACGTCCTGGAGCAAACATTCACCCCGCTACCCTTATAACTCTCAAATACTTTGGATCGGCCAGACCCAGCTAGCTACCTCCTCAATCTAACAAGGGAAGCATAACCTCACTACTGCCCCAGGAACTCGAGGGTTTCGGGATAGTCCCTCGGTTCAATCATACAGCACTTCTTCGAGATCGGGCCTTACCGTTTAGGAGCTTTCTAAGGGTCATGGTTTAGGACCCAAAAACGGAAATCGAGGGAATGACGGGTCAACCTTATTTAAATAAGTTTTTATAAGCTTGTTTTATTGACTCCGTATGGTTAATACGGCTTCAAACATTTGATGATCGAGAAAACAATTATTTATTAAAGTTTCGCTTCACATATTTGTTAGAGAGTCGAGATTTTTAGTATAAACTGCCGTTAGTGTCTAATCCAATAAATTAACTATTCAGTATTATGGAAATTAGTACTAAGTAAATACGCCCCAACTGCCAACGCCATCGATTAACAAAAGATAATTGGATCAGCCAGACGAGTGTAAACGTACTAGTCTAGCTAGGTCGTCCACCTTACTTTGCAAAAGCCGCGATCAATTATGCCAAAAGATCGCGACACTGATTCGTCTGTGTGACAGGATCCGGCCTTATGTGCAGACATCTTAAGGTAAATGATGCATTATGCATTCTGGTCATTTATAGAAAAAATGAGTCACAGAATGAATCACCATTCCTGATACACTCTGGCTGTAGATAATATGAGCAGGTCTATTGGTATTGGTTCTAGAAATAGAAGGTAGAAAGACATCTGCAGATATAATTGTTCGAGAGTCAGCTTGCATGACATTTGCTTTAATGGTATACTTGTTTTAGTTTTTTCTCTTTTTGTTTTTTTTGGTCGTACATAGCGTCGTCAATATCCGGCAATCGCCATAGATGATTTCTTGCGGTGTTGCTAGACATAGAAGAACTCCCTTTTGACTGTCGCTGGGGTTTTCCTTATCGGAGTTATTGCTGCAACATTGTCCAAAGATTATACTAGCTTCGAGTAATGTACAGCATGGAATCCACTATGACTTCCGAAAGGTCGCAGTTGCCGATCACAGGTTATTACATCATGGATCTATGTGCATGCATGTACTATATAGTCTTACATTTTGGCAAAGCAAGCTGCGTCGAGATGTCATAAAAAGATTTGGAAATATAAAAATATTATGCATGTGTGTTATTTCTGGTAGGTTCGCTACTGTCACACCTGAACTATAAAATCACACCAAATAAGTCATAATATTGGTATAGCTCATACAGAATTGGAAAATTTAGTGAAGGCAATAAGAGAATACACTTGAGTGCGTTTATTTGCGAAATTAAGCTTCTATAAAGAATTCTAGGTAAAACTTTCAACAAAAGTTCATTAAATTCGTCAATAGAAAGAAATGGTTTTAGAAAATTTAGCCCGAGGTTCAAAATTTCTTCTCAGAGTTTATGTGATTTCGTAAGACGTGCATGAGCATGTTAGGCAAAGTTTTTTTATATTGAAATACTCCAAAAGTGGACAAAAAGCTATGTCACGTGCAGTGACATTCTACCCTGGGATACTTGGTTTCTCGATTATTCATGAACTCTGCTAAAATAGCGAAAATTCTTAAGAATGTCACTCGAAGGTATTGAGCTCGACAGATTCTTTCGGTCCTAGTTATTTGCTAAACCGTTTTGTAACTTAGTATGGAAATTAAAAAGTTAGTCCTGATCTGTTGTTTTATACAAGAATGCCTTATGATGTGCCGTTCTACAAATTTTACGCTAAAGTCACCCGAACCTTAGATTCAATTTATGATCTTTCTCCGTAAATTTATAAATCTCGTAGATATACTAATTACCATCTAGAATAGCAATTGTTCTCCGAAAATAGTAATAACATAAGTGGTCCTAGTAGCAAGATGATTTCTATCTGAAGTCAACCTGCAAATTTATTGAGACCGGAATTATGTGAGTATCCTAAAAGTTAAGTAGACTTAATGATTGTGAGGCCGTTCCTTAGTTCTAGGCCATGTCTAACAAGCTGGCACAACAGTTTGCCTTGAGTCTTTGAAATCAACTAAACCTCCAAGTCAAAAAATTAACGGCGCTATAAGCTGAAATACAACCGCGCCATGCAGATTATCTGAAACCTAGAATTAATGTTTCCAGAGGGCCAATGTTCTATGTTCAATTAGTTCATCAAGTCACACGAACTGAAATGAAAATTTAAGGCAAAACACTTATTACAACTTGATGAAGAGACAACTGTTGATTTTGTGCATTATTTACAATAAGATGCGTGCGCATCTGTCCTAATTATGTCACCCGTTCAAACGAGCTAGCTAATATGTCACGCAGACAGTAAAGCTCGACTATTAAGATTTTGAATAGCCTAGCTAGGCTATGCATTTATCATCGAGAGTCGAGCCGGAATGTGCTTTTGTCACGAGGCGTTCAGCTGAGCTCTATAACTTAAGCCAGAGACTATTTAGTCCGCGAACATTACGTTTTACTATACGTATCTAAATAATGCCCCAAAAGCGGTAAATAGTTTAAAACGTTAATTGTATATATTAAAAACAAATATATAGCTTAGAATTAGCGTAAAAATGCTATAGAACAAAATGCTATTACACTAAGCACAGTACTAAATAAGATTTAACAATTGACAGTTCAGCCGGACGCTCCGTTTGTCAAACAGAGCCTAGCTAAGATTCTTGTTTGCAATATTAAGACTTACTAAGCTACAAAAAAGTTCCATGTTAGTCCAGCTAAGCTACAGTTCACCCGAACGAGTTGAGTTGGATGGGTGACATAATTTGGCCCTGGCGCACTCATCTTATCATAAATGATGCATTACAAACACATCGAAATTTAGGCAAGCTTTTAACGATATGTTACCTGCTTTGATGGAAGCTCCGAATCAGTTAAGCCTCCATTACCGATCGTTGTTACAATATCGTCTATGACTGATTCAGCATGTTCCATCTAAATCAGGCAAATCAAAACTGTCAAAAGTTCTGCTGGGTCAAACCTTTATAAGGGGTCCACTCACTTCATATAAAGTTTTATACTACAACAACACAAATATCTGTGCACAAATATGGCAACCCGCAGTAGCTTTGTGTTACAGGAATCATAATTCTCTGGAACAAATATTTTTTGCTCCATTATTAATAATTAGTATTTGCAAGAATGCAAAAGGAAAGAGTATGACACTTTAAGAACTCTAATGTATACCCGTGTTTGGTGATAACAGGTACTTTCGGCCCTACCTCCCAATTTATAGGGGGTTAATTCTCATTTGTCAACTAGTTGGATGGAACAGTAAGATTATGGGCTATGACTGTTTTTAAACCGACCACTTTCCCGCAAAACGGTGCGTTTTGGCCCTACGTTCAGAAATAAGTGGTAGGCCCGAAAATGCCATTGTCATCGAACACAGGTTTAGATTAGAGTACAGATAACTGCTATACTCTTCGCTTACGAAATCTCGATATATACATAGAAAAACTATAGGTGTGAGAAGCAAACATAAAATTTGATACTTTAAATTTTGATAAACCTGATTGGAATTTAAGGTTTATATTATATGATGAAACAAATTTTTAAACTAAAATGTTTTTGACTGAACTTTAGGAAAAATATTTTTGATTACCTTTAGGGTGCGTTCAGACGTTCAAAGTTTTTGCTCAAAATTTGAGCTCAAAATTTGGCCAAGTTTTGATCGATATTTGACGTTTATTTTTAAAGGAAAATTGCGATATTTAAAAATTTTAGCTGAAACATTTTCAGGTAATACATTTCGTTCTTGATTGGCTACAGGAATAATTATGAAAAGTTAGAACTGTGTTCACAAACATGCAAAATATGCAAAAAACGATGCTTTCAAATTTTGATCAAAATTTTAGTAAAAAGTTTGACCGTGTGAACACGCCTTTAGCAAATATTTGAAACTTTGAATTTAACGTACACCCCTGACTGTCACTATTTACAGCCATAGTCTCATTTCCCTCACAGCCCTAGTCTTATTTTACCCCAGAAGCGTGTATTTTAACTTTCTTTCGAAGAAATGCTTAAGAAGTGCTAAAGTACTTGGCTAAGATATAAGCAGGGGATTGCTTGGTTTTAAGACCATCGCTAAAATTGTTAGGTCAGATTCATTGAGCTTTACAGTTCGTTGTGTCGTAACCCTCGTGGTTAAATTGAGCCTTTTAGTTAAATAATAAATCTTACATTGCCGACGGGGACTGAAACATAAAATAAGTAAAGTCGATTGTTATGTATTATGCGTTACCCGAAGGTTTTTATTTATCAGAATTATATGTCATTTCTTCCTGTCCTTCTGCGATTTCTAATTTTCTAGTTCGTAATTTTCAAATTTTTCTCGTTGTATATTTTTTAGATTTCAGTAAATACCACTGTACCATTCTGAAACATGTTACCATAAATATTTTGTTGCAATTTGAGAAGCATTTCTGCACCCAAAATGTAATTCCCAAAATCCTCGGTCTAATTGACGGTGTTTCTGTTCTCTATCGATAACCTTAAGAGATTACATGTTTCAAAATTGCTATCAAGCCGCGTTTACAGCGCAGCGGGACAAATCTCTATAACTAGAACTGCAGTAATGAAATGTTTTAACTATTTTCTTACCTCCTCGTGGCTTATACAGGAATAACCGTTAATGTAATCAACGCAAGTTGTATTGCATGGATTACTTGCGCACTCATCAATATCTGAAACTATATGCTATGTTATTTATTCCCATAAAGTCACTTCCGGAGGTGTTGGAACTGTGCTCCCTCAGATTTTTTTGTTTCCACGGGTTCACGTTTGTAATAAACAACCATAATTTTGGAAATTATTTGATGGACAACTTTTAGCTTATTTTTGAAACCATACATAACAGTGTCGGACCTTTAATATTTAAAAATTTCATAGAATTGACACACTCTATGTATTTTTCATCGAATTAGTAATGAACCAACAAATTATAAACTGATGTGACTCATTTCTCAGATGACAAACAGCGCTCGTAGGCTTTCTATGAATTTCACCCAATGCACTTATTTTTGGTGCTTTATGTGTTTTTAAACCAAATCCACTTGTTACTAAAACATTTTCTTTAGATTATCATTAGGCAACTAACTATTTTAATACATATTATGTAAAATATGAATTTAAATTATTAAATAATTTAATAAATGTAGTTAAAGTTTTTACTAATCAAGTACACAAATAACAAAAAAAATGCCCATCGTTTTCGGTAGAATCGACTGTTTTGTTCAAACGCTGCGTTGTTGTACACATAATTAATAATTTATATTTAGTAAAGCTTAAACACAATAAAACAAAAACAAAGAACAAATTATCACAGCAAAGATATTCCTGAATGTATGCCAGTGACAAAAAAATCACGGGGCAGTAAGAATGATGTGCTTTTAGTAAAACTTAGCAGTAGACATTTATTCTTTGAAATTTCATGGTGCTTACGCAATTTTTAAAGCTCGTGAATGCAATTTGGTGTAAAAAATTTTAGAATTCGCTTACACTTTCGGAGATTTGGTATGACTTGAAATGAGTATTTGAAACAGCAATCAATATGTGTCATGTGCAACCAAGATTTTTTGCTTTGCGCCATAGGTTTCGGACATATCTGGCTTACATGTACAGGCATACTTTTGCATAAGCAAAATGCGCAGGTTGAACCCAATTTCAGGGGACTAATAAAGGCTTAAAAAAGTTCTTCTAAGAGTCGAATATCTGACAAGACACTCGCTCGTAATTATCATTAATGCTACTCTGTTAGTCTTAACTTATGCCACTTAACATAAACGTCAGTTTGGTCTTAGCTTCGTCTAAAGATATTTTCAATAAGGCGATCTTTCAAGCCAATAATCTCAGAAACCAAAACTTTTCGCATCTCGTTCGAACACATTAACCCACTTTCACATCGATCTTCCACTAAACTCTAACTTTTACATAGATTAATAGCTAGATAGCTATAACAATCCAAATTTCAAGTTTCTACTGGAAAATGGTAATTCATAAATATTTATGCATATATTACATCTTAGCTGTGCTATATAACTAATTAGATTGTATGAGCATTATATAAATGTCAAAACAGCTAAAATGACTATATAACACCACCGACCTGACAGATGGTGGCGAATACAAAACTCTCACCTTCCTCGCAATACGTTCCAGTGTATCCAGTCACGCACATACAGTCAAACCCGTGATATTTATTGACGCACGTTGCTGAATTTTGACATGGATTTTCAGGTAAACATTCATTGATCTCTTAAATATGAAAAAACATTTATCGATCTCTCAAACTTCTAAAACATTGATTCATCTCATAAATATCAAAAATGATTCATTAATCTCTTAAATATCAACAAACATTCATTGATTACTGAAATATCAAAAACATGCATTGACCTCTAAAACATCAAAAACATTTATCGATCTCTCAAACTTCTGAAACATTGATTCATCTCATAAATATCAAAAATGATTCATTAATCTATCAACAAGCATTCACTGATTACCGAAATATCAAAAGCATTCATTGATCCCTTAAATATCAAAAAGGAAGATAAATTAACAATAGAGTAATGTTGTGGTGGAGTACTAATGTCAGTTTCATTGAGAAGTGAGTGTAAAATGTGGTCAGTTTGCCTCTAGCAGAGTCCACCAAAGACCGAATATATGGCCCATGTCACCTTTAGGGGACGTTATAACGTTAGCAAAATAACAGCTTAGAGCAGGGGGTTCGGGGAGGAGAAGTCCCCTGTCTTAGGCTTAGTACATGGTTCATATAGGGACCTTAGCTTAAGCTAAGACTAAGACTTAGTATATCGAGAACAGCATACCATGCATTTCACTCCCCCTTTTTGGTTACATTAATATATTATTGTCCACAGTTGAGTTTGTAGTAAGCGTTTATTCACATTTGCCACTATTATGGTTGGCTGTAAGATATATTACAATCGGTTGTAAATATTTCAACTCTTTTATCCATGAAACCTGCATATGTAAACATAGTGAAATAACGTGATGTAATGTTCATTGACAGCGTTTTTTATTATATAACTGTTATAAACCCAACCGTACGCTCTCAAAATTAGTCATGCATCAAAAACATTGAAACAAAGGTTAATTCATAACTTAAAACACAGCGGATAACCATAAAAGCATTTATTTTAAATCGAAATATGCCGCGTTCACATTAAGTTGCGTGTAGCGACTGCACGCCGTGTCACAAATGCAACAGTTTTGCCACGAATTAAAAATTGTGATTGTGGCAATTCTTTATCTCTGCCACGAAAACGTGGCAATACATATGCAATTCCACGCGGCTTGTGACCTAAACAGTATAAATGACACAGCGTGGTGTGGCAATGTCATTGTACTGCCACGTTTTCGTGGTATGACGCTACACATCCACATGCTGTCGTGGCTTTGGTGCAGCAACGACACGTTGTGGCTTTGGTAAAGCACTGCCACACTGTGGCTTTGCTAGTAGAGTCCAACGGGAAAGTTTGGTCCTCAGGGCTGGCCTTCGGCCCCCGAGGGGCGGTCCGGCGGGAGGGGGGGTGGTTTCGTTGAGGTCGTCCGGGGGAGGCACACCGATTATATGTTCCGACCCTGTGGCGTTATTTTTTGTTTTTCGGAATAAAACGGATTTAAAATGTGGTGCGTAATATGTGTAACTGAAAAACCACTACAATATGTTTTGTTATGTTATGGTTTTTGCGTCTATGTAAAATAAGTCAAAATGATTTCAGCTTGGTTAATTTTAACGCTAATAATTTAAAGTGAATATTTCTCTACTATCGTATTACCGAGTGTTAAGAAACTTCGACATTCATCCTGACAAGAAAATGGAAATGCGAGACTCATTAATTAGATATAAATAATCAGCCAGCGTGGCCCAGAAAGTGTCATGAGTTATAGGGTGGAGCTTGTATATCCACTGACCCGAGTGTACGTGTAAGATGACTAAGCAAATTTATTTTACACCATTGGCTACTTCTAATGCACGGGCAAGGCAGAGTAATCAGACTACACTAGTGTTAGCGCGTGCGGTATTATTTACTCGATTTACGAGATTCGTTGAGCGACTGAAGAATAGCTCCCACTGGTTTGCGTAAGCCATTTGCCTACATGCAATTGGGTATCGATTCGTTACGACGTCTTATGGCTGTCAGAAATTGCACATTACACAGATTGTTTTGGGAGTTAGCAGGTCAAATTAAAATCGTTATGCGAGTCGTATACCAATCCTAAGACTAAGTTGGGGTGATCGACTTCCTCCTTCCGAACTCACCGCAACATTTTGTTTTTATTAAGGAAATAATCTTACGCCCTTTGTTTGAGTAGGGCAGAACATTCCTTACCACCGCCAAAGGGCCATACTTATATCACTCCCGGCATCTGCTTTATGCAATTGTCATTTCTATGTTACTATAAGTTAATAATTATAACATTCATTTATCTGCTCATTGGCCAAACTAATACTCCTACGCAAGACTTTATAAGAAAACTGGCTCGTATTTTATTTATAATGCAATGGTGGATCGTTTACCAATAAAATGCTTGCTTTGCGGAGAATTTATTTATACAGAAATACAGCACATCACCGAATTTTCTAAGCCGAAATACAAACACAATTACCACTCAGAAAACGCATATAGCACCAAGATATTAATTTAAATCTTAAACCATTGCAACTGCTGTCACCCCATTAAAATGTAGCACAGCCTATTAATTTAACTGTTTGCCAAATTTCCAGAAATAACTCAACAGTTCTGTTAACTGTTTTCAACCAGAACAACATGGCATAATAAAACAGCAAAAGATCGGTAAAATGGGCAAACTATTAACCGCACAGGGACGTTGCCGCTACCCCCATCCCCCACGAATGGGGGCCACCACCATGGCATGGAAGATCTATTAAAATAGAATAGTTACTTCGTTAGGATCGCACTCTAACAGGCCCACCACCACAAAAATGTAAAAGCAGAGGGACTTTCCAGAATACTGCTCAGGCATTTCTGTCATCTGTGCGCAGACTGGATTACACAGATATTATTCAAACATGCATTGAACGAATAGAGATCAGACGAAGGTTGGTTTATATGATTGAAGTTAGTATAATCTGACGAGAGACTAGGTTAGTCGTTGCTTCATTGATGTTATAAACAGTATGCCCCGTTTCGGGGGGCCTCCACCCTCGGACTTTGGGCGGCCGCACCCCTAGGAGTTCAGGCACTGTAACCGTACAAACATTTTTGCCATTTTCATTTTCATTCATTTTGAAAACAGTCACGAATAACTTTACTGGGCAGTTAACACTGGTGCCAGCATATCCGACCGTAAACGCGGAACACGAGAAAAGTCAAAGTCACGTTTGCACCTACAAATAACTGAGGCCGTGAATCCACCACGTTTGGAAAACACAACGACAATATACAGAATTTAGCACAATAAAAGTAGCCTTGAGCAATGGCCGGTTTTTAACGCCGACGGCTAACCAACGGCCAATGCACTGCTGAAGGCCAAGAAGCTTCTCTTACGTCAAAGCGAATTTAATCTTCGTTAATTCTATTTCGGCATTTATGCTGGACTGTAATATTTGTTAACGTTTAGTCTTTGGCCATTGGCCGACAATACATATCTTCTTCCGTTAGCAGGCCGACGGCCTGAAATGACAGGCTGTATAACGGCCAGCCGGCAGCTTACACTGCCGTTGACCGATATTTGATACGAGCACATCAACATAATTTTAGCCCATAACTTTTAGGAACTATTAATTATACCTCTGTGTAAATGATTATAATGATAACAAGCACGGCACTTTTCTAGCTCTACTGTAAACTAGCCTGTGTATCAACCCGTGTGTGTACAGCTAGCGGCAGGTTTGTGAGCGAGCGAATTTTGCAGTTAACTTTGAATGCATCACTTGATCTTTATCAGCTACATCGAAAACTATATAATCACTGATCATGTTGCAGAGGTGGTTATTTGAGATGGATTTAGGGTCGATGAGGTATTATAATGTTCGACGTTTTCAAGGTAAAAATAATTTTTACTAAAAAATAAAGTTGAAGAGTGAGGAGTGAGTGTTAGGACCCGACACTTGTCTTATTTGATGCATACCACGTAAACACAATTGCCATTTTCGTATTCAGCATTTTCGTATTCCGCCGAAAGCTTTCATAGACGCATTCTAATGACCTACATAAATCTACACTGAAAAAGTGGCAAAAAGACTATTTATGGTTCTAAAATAAAATCCATACCAAACTTTGCTTCAGCACCGTCCCACGGTCATGTGACCTTCCCAATGTGGCGGGTGTTTAAAACAGTGAAATCACCGAGTTTAACGGGTCATATAACATTTCGACAAATATCAACCACAGTGCACAACTGGGATTGCGCATGGTTTGCGCAGCTGAAATGATTGTGTCATGAAATACAACCATCGAATACGCATAGATAGGTTAGGTCGAATCAAATAATGATTAACGGAGATTAAACCGTAGTCATGTTTGCATTTGTGTTACCAAAAAACTTCCGAGGTGTCGTACTTGGGTATGTAAAGCATGCACAACAGTTACCTTGTCCCTATCACGTGGTGCGTCGTTGCACTACCAACGCCATGAATAATCGCCTCCCATCCCCCTAACAGCGCCGCAGGGTCCGAGCACATAAGTGGCGAGCCTACCCCCACTGACCGACTTACCCCCTCGGAGGCCGAAGGCCTGACCCTAGGGACCCAAGTTCCCCCTTGGACTACGGTCCACGTTAGGGTATTGCCTTACCGAAGTTGCGTGTGGTTACTTACTCTACTAGCAAAGCCACAGTGTGGCAGTGCTTTACCAAAGCCACATCGTGTCGTTGCTGCACCAAAGCCACGACGACATGTGGATGTGCAGCGCCATTGCCACGAAAACGTGGCAGTACAATGACATTGCCACATCACGCTGTATCATTTGTACTGTTTAGGTCACAGGCCGCGTGGAATGGCATATGTATTGCCACGTTTTCGTGGCAGAGATAAAGAATAGCCACAATCACAATTTTCAATTCGTGGCAAAGCTGTTGCATTTGTGACACGGTGTGCAGTCGCTGCACGCAACTTAATGTGAACGCGGCAATATTTGGGCGATTTCGGCGTTTTCAGAAGCATAAAATAAACGGCTATCAAGTGGTATGGTGTGTGCTTAATGTATAAATATTGACAGAAATAGAAGACAATTAGTATTACCGAGACTTCACTAAAATGCTGCAGAAAAGAACGATACTCCGCAATACTCATGTATGTTGTATTATATACGTGATGTAGTCATTTTTGGCCTATCCAACCCACAAAGTTACAAACAAAATTTCGCTAGGATATCGACTATATTTTGTATTCTTTATTCCTATGATTGTTATTATAGGCTTTTGACTGCTCCGGTACTCACCCAACGAAAATTGCGGATACTTCAGAAATCCCGAATAACCTCTAAGTGGGTATTCAATCCAAAGAAATTCTCGCCCATAGGTTTTGAGAGTTCTGAAAGTAAATATCATTTCATAAGCCCAAGGAAGAGGACCCCATCTGCAATTCTTGCAGCGTGGGTTGAACATGGACCACGAATCATCAATCATTTAAACTACATGAGTATGGCCGGTTGTCATACTCTTCTATTAAAGTTTTATTGAAATCTTGGTTTAACAAGATCGGAGTTTACATCCGGTAGTGTTTGTAACTAAAATGAATGATACAAAAGATATATTATCTGAAGTTGAAATTCCATAGCAATTCCTGTCCAAGCCCTAAACTAGACTACTGATAAAAGCATAAAAATAACAGTAAAAATGCAAACCCTTTTCACAATGCTCGCCTCGCCATCCAGGTGGGCATTCACAATACTGTCGATTTTCGTAAACATAACAGGTACCGCCGTTCTTGCACTGTTGTTGAACTGTGCTCGACAATTGGCTACACAACTTGAAATGTGCTAAAATAAATACCAATGTACACAATTATGTTGTAAATGTAAGACTTAAACATATAATTTGATTTAGTTAAAATATTGCCTCAATGGCTTAAATATATCTTTAAACATTGCCAAAAGTCCAGTACCAAAATTTTTAGAAGAGTCTACACGGTCGTACACATGTAGTATACGTTATCTGATGATGTGGTGGTTTTCAGTTTACCCACACCCCATAATGATTGCAAGTGGATCTACCACCAATATTCTTTTGGGAGGTATAGGTTACCCTCCCCCACCAATGTTCCTTGGCGGTGTAGCAATTATCTCATCGCCAGCAAAAATGAGATGAAAACGGTAGCAGGGCCCACCAGTGCGTGGTCCTCCTGATGCAGCCTTTTATTGGTTGTCGTTGATGCGATAGATGCTAACCCCTTCCAAGGAATCTTGGGGTAATCTTCGATTTGGGGATAAGTTTCAACTGATAGTCAGATCCATATCTGGCATAGTTGAGCTGGTTATCATACTATTGGTAATAGCAGTGACGGCTGTAGTTATAGCTGTGGTAGTAGTGAGCGGTGACTGTAGGTTCCTTCTTACTGATCGCCAATGTACTCCGAACAATCGTAACTTGAAAGGTCTTCAAAAATAATAATACAAAAACTGACTGATTTCGATTAGGAATCAACTTCAACTGACAAACACCTAAGTACCTGAAGTAGTTGTAGTAGATGTTGTGGTTGTTCTAGTATTGGTTGTTGTAGTTGTCGTAGTTGTGATGGTTGTAGTTGTCGTAGTAGTGAAGGTTGTAGTTGTCGCAGTAGTGATGGTTGCAGTTGTGGTCGTTGTCGTAGTAGTGATGGTTGTAGTTGCTGTTGTTGTAGTAGTAATGGCGGTTGGATCAGCTGTAGATGTAGTCATAGTATTGGCAGTTATTGTAGTAGTAGTTTTTGTTGTTAGTGTCGTAGTTGACGTAGTTACAGCGGCTGTAGTAGTAGTAATCGCTGAACAATACGGGGTAGTGAGTTGACCATTTGCTTGACATACAGATGATGAATTGCCGATAAGGATGTAGCCGTTGGTGCAAGTAAATTTGACCGTAACGCCTTCAAGGATTGGACTCGATGAAACATTGACGTCTCCATTAGCGATTTCTGGCAATGCGCATTTGCCTAAAATTGTTTCTCATTGGGCACTTTCTAACGTGATGAACTTTTAAGCTTTCAGTTTATTAACTTATTTATTTCTTTATAATTTGTAAATATGTACATATATAAATTTTTACATTAAAATTATGTTGCATTTTGGTGTCGAACCACTGAGAGCTCGGTAAGCGGTTGTATAAAGTTTCAAATTCGCAACGACTGTCTTAAAAGACTGATGCAAACCTCGTTTCGTTGAAAGTTCGGTTACTTGTAAGCAATTCGTTCGGCTTGTTTTTTTTGGTTTTTGTTACACCATGCGGGTTTCAACATGCACCTTTAATTGGCGCAGGTTTTACAAATCAAACTACGTTGTCCACCAGAGCATTAAGCACAATGGCTTTGAAGACCGCGGTTAAAATGATGACATTTTTCAATATACATTATACTGCCGTGGCTAGGACTGGGTACCCTCATAAGAGAGGGAGGCTTCCGACACGAGGGCGACAGATCCATATTGCAAGGACGGCGAAATTGCAATATACCGGGCATTTGTGTTGGTCAAATTGGGGGACCTCATTGACATTGGTTGGGGTTTCACTGCCATGGTTTGTACTGACCCACTAACATGGTTTGGTGTGCCTCACTGACACGGTTTGGGGTCTCACTTAAACTAACCGCCGGCCTTATATTGTAGAAAGCCCTAGGTATTGGCTTTATATATAAGTCTAAAGTCATCTATTATGTGCGTAGTAACAGGGTTTATGTTGTCAAATTGCTTCATCAACATTAATCTATTCTCTGGCCAATGCAATTTCGCTAGGATCCCTACAGAGATTTTGATCAAATAATTTGATTAGAGATAGTTGAATAAAATGCAGTTACATGTGTACGCAACGGAATGACCTAACTAGGTGAAACTGACCATAGTCCAACTGAATACCTTTCTAGAAGACCACCATGTGTCTGAGTTTTCTTTATGTTTACAAAATGTAAGGGCGTTGGAGTGCTGACAGTATATGATTGTACTAAAGCCGACAATCACCAAATATTTTCTTCTTCTCATTCATCACAAAGTCACCTAAGTGAGTTTTCTTTATGTTTACAAAATGTAAGGGCGTTGGAGTGCTGACAGTATATGATTGTACTAAAGCCGACAATCACCAAATATTTTCTTCTCATTCATCACAAAGTCACCTAGGTGAGTTTTCTTTATGTTTACTAAATATAAGGGCGTTGGAGTGCTGACAGTATATGATTATACTAAAGCTGACAATCATCAAATATTTTCTTCTAATCACTCATCCGAAGTGACCTTGGTTGATAAACATTTAGCAATTATTCAAATTAGGATGCAAACAAATATACAGTTTGACTTAAGCTTAAAAACCGACCCTAAATAGGTCGTATTTTGGTTAAATAGAGTTGAGTTTATTTAGACAGTCACATTTAGCCACATATAACAGTATAAAATTCACTTCCACAGTATTTACCTACATATTGGTTTTTCAGAGAAATTTACACTATGAAAATGTTATGCATTGCCTGTAAGTACATAAGGAATATATTTCGCAAGCACTCCAACACGTTTCTAACAAAATGCCAAAAATGAAAGCTAATATCAATTTGAACTACTAACTCTACTCCGAATAATTTAAGTTACATAGTAACTTATGCATTAACAGAAACTTAACTAAGTGTATAAAAATGTTGCTAATTACATATTCAGTTTTGTTGAATAAAAAACGAACTATCCGTGCAAATATTTAGGCTGTATACAGTAGAGATGGAAGTCGGTCCGGGCGCAGTGCTGGTCGGATGGGGTGGGTCGGATCGTTTGACACGGTTGCCGGGTCAGGTCTGGTCAGGCCGGAGAACTCCACTCGAATTCCATCTTTAGTACACAGTGAGATATAACACTGAAATAAGAAGTATAATTTTAAGTTATATAGAAATTCAATTTTTGAACGACATTCCATGTATGTAGCCACAGGATTTAGTTGCTACAATCGAAAAGATAACGTATAATCTAGGCAAATCCTTTTTGACTAAATAGAAACGTTTCTTATAATACAAACAACCTAATACTAATAATTGAAAGTAAAAAAAAACAGCTTGATGCATCTCTTTCAACGCATCATCCATGAATTTCACTGAAATCGAATGACCGTTTTCACACACGTGATTTAAAATCATTTTACGTGCGTCAATTCTTCTCGCTGAGA
This sequence comes from Trileptium ribeirensis, assembly GCA_030248225.1. Lineage (NCBI taxonomy): Eukaryota > Metazoa > Nematoda > Enoplea > Enoplida > Thoracostomopsidae > Trileptium > Trileptium ribeirensis. Next base: position 8,496 of record JASANE010025000.1, on the reverse strand, counting down.
AATCACTTTTGGAGATTTAAAAAACGTAATATCATTAAGTGAAGCAAGAAAAATATCCGGATATCGAGGTTAAGAGCAAAAAATTCGAGCGCACCACTTGCGATTTATTGCAAAGGAATTGGTGAACACCATACTTCGCTAGTTTCGGCTAAAAACATTCTATAGTACGTACCGCATTCACTGAAACAGTATCCTCTCCGATAGGTATTAATGTAGCACGATGGACCGTTTGTGTCGTTTAGGACATAACGACAACCTGTTCCTGACACGCCATGCATTCCATTCCAAGCTAAGCACGTTTCATTGTTTACCGTCTTTTTGATGGATCTAATCCATGGCCCATTGTTTGTACATTTCAAATGGGAATGATGGACGCACTGCTGCTCGCTGCTCCAACATAGCGCTTCGACTTTGAAAAAAATAGCATTCGAAATTTTGGAACTACATTCCCTTTGGAGACAAATCATTTTGTTACTCTTGGGGTTACCCAAGGTAACAACAGCCATAGTTAGTTCCTCTGCTGCTGTCTCACATTTGAGCGAAATTTTGGAACTACATTCTCTTAGCAGAGAAGATATCTTGTTACCGTTTGGGTGTACACTATGCAACCACAAATTGTTCCGCTGCTACTGTCTAACATTTGAGTAAACTAGAGAACTGCAGCAGCAGTCTTTATGATTTTTGCAGCGGTTGAGCAACCAAGAAAGACATATGGGATAGGATATAAAGGGTGATCCAAATCGTCCTTCCAAAACTGTAGTGGTTTTACAGCTGTTGTACTGGTTCTAACCGCTAAATTCGGGTAGCTAGCTTTTCGTGTATTATTTCTGTCACGTTGGTACTGTTTATATATTGCTGTGAATTACCTTCTGCCAACTCTGAATCTTTCTACCGCGTTGGGAAACTTGCACTACCGTTCAAATGACCCGCCAAATGTAGGACGCGTTTGTTAAAACGTGGTGAAGTGGTCTAACGCGCTGTCCCCTTTAACCAATTCCGAAGTTACGTGTTCAACTTCGACGGGCAACTGAATTTTTACATTGGTAATCGTTTTTATTCAAGGCAAATATATGATGCTTATAACAAATAAGATTATTATTGGACTAACGTGGCAGTAACAAAACGTTATTGAAGTCCTTGCTATGTTGTATATTAATATAAATTCATAAACGATGAATTGATATGCCAAATTCGAGATTATGTAAGCTCTCAAGTATTAACGAGCAGAACCATAGAAGAATATGTTACAATATAACAGTCTTCAGCTTGGATACATGACGCCAAAGTTGTAGAAACCCAACAGTTCATACAAAGAATCTAGTTAACTTAATTTCAACGTTACATGTCACACGGTAAACGACAGCAATATAAAATAATGCAATTGTTTGTGAACTGTATATACAAAGGTGCCTCGTACAGCGAAATTTCAACAGCCATAAAAGTTGGACTATAATTAATTTTGTTCGGAAAGTAACAAAAATACTAAACCACAAAATTAAATAATATATTCTTGAGCGATAGTTATGTAATCAAACGCTAATACATTAACCGCCACGAAATAGTAATCGGGGCTAATGGAAACTAGCTTGAACCATCCGAGTCGCAGCTTTAGCTCGGATATAACCAAAAGAAATAAAAGGCACGAATAGGTGATTATAATTTTTCTACAAAATACTATTATGGGCCATGTAATTTTTTTTCAAAGTTGTGGTTTTGATTAATGAAATTGCATATTTTCTCGAATTTAGCAGTAAAAAACCGAAGGCCCAATTGTAACTTGAAACAATATATTAATAACTATTATGTGTTATTGTTTTTTCTTATAAAACCATGATTTTAATTTCAAAATTGTGTAGTTTCTCCAAATTACCAATACGAACCTACCTGCGGTTAGAAATAATATTTCAATACATATATAACTATAGTTTATAAATTTTATTGGGCTACAGAGTTAAAATTTCACTGCAAAAGTTTACAAATATTTCAATTCCGAAATATATGTATATTTGAATAGGTTCAGTGACCACAATAACGAATAAAGTTTTGTTTGATGAATTTTACAGTTCGCTGTTTAGTTCAAATCCAAAATATATCTATATATAAATGGCGCAACGGCTTAGTTGATAGTATGTGGACTTTCATCAATCATAAAAGATGGCGCGGTGGAATACTGTTTGGGGTGTCTAATCCTTCCATGCTTTTGGGTTAAAAAAGTTTAACTAGAACACATGCCAAAACGACTAATTACGGGGACGACACCTGTGGGTCCACGTGCCTCACTGAACATCGTACGGACCGAAAAGTTGAGAGAACGAAGACAGGCACCACTTCGCTGTGTACTTCGTGTATTTTAATTTTCGCATATATGAAAGCGTTGTCAATTACAATCTATAGTCTTGGAGGACAGAGTTTAAGTGTTTTGCTTGCGATTAACAAAATAAAGCCACCAAGTGGGATCTTCGTTGTTCCTAGCACTGCAGAATCTCGATTGGTACTGTTGACCTTTATTATTTCGCCCATGTCTGGCCTATTCTGATGAGCTGAGTAAGCTCGGTCAACAGTATGTGATACTACAGCTATGCATAATATGGCCGTATAACACTGAATCTAGTTGAGCTCTTTGAAACAATGTCACGTCTGATGTTAGGCTAACCATAACGAAAATCGTTATAGCTGCTGGATCGTGGTAACAAGGCATATTCCGGGTAGAAACTTTAATGTCAATTTTACGGGCAATGAAAATTGAATACAAATAAAACAAGTAGCACTTATTAAGCAAAATAAACCGACAGCACCAAAAACCGGATTCGTTATATTCTAATACGATGGTATCCGCTATGCCAAATCAGTAAGAGGTTCACGTCGGCGCTACCGACGTACATATCAGTTCATATAGACAAAAGCAAATACGTGGCTAGGATGTTTTCCGTGCCTGTAGTACCGATTCAAAATTATAAAACAACTAGCTAGGCGGTCAGTAAAGAAACACGTAATCACTAAAATACTTCGAATAGTTTTCGTGATAAACCGTGTTATCACATACATGTTCGTGCACTGATATTCATTATTTATCAATAAAAGCACGCCCTATCTGACCACTCGTTCCGCATTTGTAACCAAATAAATGTATGAATTAAAAAAAATGGTTATACTGTGCTGTCATATCGGAAACTAGACGCTATGCTTTGACCGGTGGGTTGAACCTAGCAGTTTAGTTAAAAATAGTAAAAAATTAGCTGGGAAAAGCTAAATAATTCGTATATAAAATAAATAATTTTTGATATTTTAAATGGAACATTCGTGCAAGCTAAATTTTGAATTGCACTGAAGATCAAATGACCCCATTAGTACGAGACTATCGTGGCCTTCTAGCCACCGCCGTTAAGGCTTACCTTGGGCCAATTTCGCATTGGTACTTCTGTGAAACAATATTACTGTACCAAAACTGCAATTTTAACGCAGCTGCGGCGAGCGAATTAATATTTGATGTGACCTAGTCTTATCAAACCAACGGTTATAAACCGTGTATTAAAATAAAACGTAGGCTGAACTTAACATTGATGCTAAATATTTTAATATTTTATTGATAAATTTTAAAACATTGCGATATTTTGGGATAATATTTATAACAAATGCGTAGCAATTTGCTACCACATGCAAAGTTACGGCACATATAAACAGTGGTGCGTTGAGCGCACGCCGTAAAGCTAAAAAGTTTTGTGCTTTGGTGTGTTTTGAAAGATAGTGCAACTCCCAACATATAGTTGAAGAATTTGACACCGATTTAAAGAGTCAAGCAAAAAGGCACAATCTAAAAGGAACCTGTCCAGGGACTCATTTATGTTTACTTACAAATGTGTGAAAAAGGCAAGGGTGCAGCATGCGGGATGGAGAAAAAGACCGGCTCTTTCACCTTTCGAGAAAAAAGACTGCAGTAAGGCTGCCTCTTCAAATTTCAGGTAGCGGCCCTTTCAAACGGCGTACTGCCCCCCCCCGGGAACTTGACTTGTCCTTTTGACCTATTCAAAACTTAAGGAATGTTGTGGAAACAAAATGGATCATCACACTGAAGGTACAACGTATCAATCTAGAAGTACTATACTACCCCTCAATGGCTCATAATGATCTCTTTATAAAGAAAAAAACAGTATTGCTTACCACATGTATCGTAAAACGGAATCTGACAAACGAACTCTGTGCGTGCCGATGCACAATCTATATCCACCCATTCATCGCCCTGAGGGTAATATGTCGAAACGCATTGCTCATGAGGGCTATTTGGTTCTCCATACGCCCATTTTGACCAGGGAGCTGGGCATAGCGTACCATCATTTCCGATAACATTCAGATCAGATTGTGAATTAGTTGTATCAGAGTAGCGCAGTGCAAAAGTTCTATCTTGTTTTCCAATATTATCAAGGAATTTTACGAACTGGTTATATTGGTTCGCGTTAATAAAAGCGGGTGTTCGTGCACCTGGATCAATCTTCCCACATTCGTCATTGGTATTCCCGAATGTTACACTTTGATTATCGAAATATTTGTAGCATGCCGCCTTAGTTTGATACCATCCAATTGGGCATTCTGAAAACAAAACTTTTAGGACATTGTTGATCTTGGTATTGAATGATGTTGGGAAAAACATTTTCTACAAAATTTTTGTACTGATTTATATGTTTTGAACAGATTCTCTACATAGCTTAAATCCAAATTTTTAAAGTACCAGTTGACGCAGCAGAACCAAGAAAATGTTTTTCCGATATTTGAAATGCGTAGCCGCCAACAGATTGATAGAATATGACTAACAATGGTCGTACGATATCACTATTTTCGAATTTACCACTTTGACTTTGCTAAGGGCATATATTATGCGGAGTTTACGTTATAAAGGACCCCCCATGTGAATGTTTTGTCTACCCTGAGTGTCTCTTCCACCATCAATTATATAATGTCTTAGACACCATGGTCTCTCTGATGGTATTTTCAGATAGTACATAGGCAGTGTACTGTCGGTAATAGTATGGTGTAGACTACACCATAAATTTTATATGGTGCTATCTACACCATGCTGTTATTACGCACGCAATATATAATGGATTTACATATGGCGTCCTTGACACCATCAGTAAAAACAATAGGTAGATTAAGACACTATAGCTACTTTAATGGTGTGCCTCATACACCATCTTTTACATTACATAGTGTGGGTATATACCGTATACCACTGCATGGTGTGGTCTAGACCATAGGGACAAAATTCTCACGGGGGGAGTCCTTTATAACGTGGGGACATTAACTTTTAAGTTAAACTGAGGAACTCAGTATTAAACTGTAATTTGCCAATTTAGCTTGATATTATACCGAATTAGAATGCTTCTAACCTTAAATACTGATGGTTTTGACTATTATAGAAATGAACAGGGTAAAATGTCATTCATTTTACAAATTCATAGATAGACGTAAACATGGTAAATGTAATATTTTATTATTTTTCCAGCTCAAGCATTCCAGAAATTTTGCAAAAACCTGGGGAATTTATTACCTTCTGTGCGTCCATATAATGAACGGCAATAAGCACAATTATATACTAAAGACGCTACAGATATAGGCTCCCAGCAAGGCCGTGTGCACTGGTATTTGCTTGAAGCAAAAGATTGGTTTTGTGTCTCTATGCTATTCCGTACGACAAAAGCAGCCGGCGACGGAAATATATCTTCCAAATAGCTTTCCGCCCATGATACTGCTGTGACACCTTTACCTTGAAGAAAAATTCTCTAAAACAGTTATACTTTTAGACAGCACAGCTTGTTACATGGATAGGTTTAGAGTAATTTGCATCTTCTAATATTATCATTTATAGTTTACAACACAAAATGCATAGTTGCGTATTAAATGTTAGTCAAAATTTCACATCCTCGATAAACATTGTTGTTTATCGAATGATAGTTCTTGCCAAGCTGAGATATTGATAATTATAAAACACAATTGCGATCGCAACATCTTTAAATTATGAATCGATTGGCAATAGTTCCTAGATTTTTTATCAACAAATGCGATTACGAAACGAAACTTACGTATAAATTGATTTGCATGTATCGACATACAGGCAGATTTGTCTGTTTGCAAACAAGTGTGAACCACACCACTATTCAGCGCCAAAATATTTTCGAATTACTGCTAGTAACTTTGTTAGGAGAAATCTTACAGGGCTACAGATGAAATAAACCAGCTTTTCTAGAAAATATAGCTTGAAATAATCCATTTTCTGAGACAATAATGATATCAATAAACCAATATTGCACCAAGAACGTGTAAATTATGTTGCTGCCATATATAATTTACATAATGGCAGAATTTGTCTCTAAATTTTCTATTTTCATAGATCATGTACAATTTAGAAATAGCATAAAAATATGATTACAACATCCCTTTCCTTCGGGCAATAGACGTGGCGTAGCTCTGGTTTTGATCAAATTTAGTGCAAATTTTGCTGTTATCATTTATTACGTTTTAAAATGTTGATATAGAAGGATCCGTTTATTATAAAGCGCATTTTAAAGACAAAAGTAGCCATATTTTAGCTGTAAATTCATTAATAAATCGACCTATTTGATTTGGCACAAATTTAATCAGGTCTATAGCATGAGTTTATGAATATACACTACCTAACCATTCTGTTGTAATTAGATCATATTTTTCATTCTTTGACAGCCACAATCGCTGCGATGGGCACACAAACGGGAACAAGATGCATTTTGTAGCCCACCTCTATACCTCCTAACCAACACCTAAAAATGATAGTTTTCAGGTATTTTGGATAGTTGGGAATATTGTTAAATTGTCAACAGTTTACAACCTGGAGTTGTGTGAACTACGTGAACTCGCGGGTACCTGCTACCCAAGGGTACTTGCTGCCCGCGGTTTACCCGCAACCCATAGGTATTCGCTACGGGCGGGCTCACCTTTTGAGCCCATTCTAGGCCCCGGCCGGCGGGTGCCCACGAAAATCCGTAAGCGCCGGCTGTTTTGAGCTAGGTTCCTAGCGCAATATCGCGCTACTAGCTTGCATTTTGAACTTGCATTTTGGCAACGTACCAAGAACAGACATTCAGTTATAGCCAATAGACATATGTAACTAACCCAGAGCACTATGTTAGGGTACCCGGCTGAGGTAGCAGGCATTCGGGTATACCAAACAGGAAAACAGTGACTATATATTAAATGTACGATAGTCGGTCGGTCAACGAACATTTCGGCCGGTGTCCAATATATCATGAATAGATTTGGTTTCAATATACATATATTTTTAATTGTAGGCTTTCAACACCATGTAAATCACCGCCTTAATCCTGTACGGGAAGAATAAGTGTTTTGCTGTACATAATTACTAATAAATTTGACGTTTTAATACTTACTGGAGTCAGAAACAGCAGCTGAAATTAACAAATATATTGAGTGTTACTTGATTTTATGTTTCTCAAAAAGAGTAGTCTTGTCACAGCCATCCAAACCAGTCGTGCGCTGTTGGTACTTAGCTATTCAAGGCATACCTGTATAAATACTCTCCTGTGTACGATAGCATTGTAGCTTAATTTAAAGTGGTTAGTAATAATTGATCATGCAAGAGTAAACTTAAGATGTGCCTCCAACCATCCTCTTTTGACACCATGTACAAAACGTTGTTTGTAGAGAAAAAACCTCGATCTCTATAGCTGCATCCGATTTCGACATTTTTATGTTCCATAACGCCATTAGTGAATGCAATTCGGAACTAAATGGCAATTGCTTTTTACAAAATATGATAATAAGGAGCGCAGCTTAAGTTTACTCATGCATCAGATAAAATAAAATCAAAAGTAACGAGACAATAATTATTGGTATATCCGCTGCTTCGGGCATAACCACAATACTACGAGTACAGAACAGGTAGAATACTTGTTATTTAGCATTGTACACTATTTCAACATGGTCCTTTAGCCAAAAATAAAAGTCAAATAGCAACAATTATTGGGAAAATCCTACTTTTTTACCATAAACATAAACACAATCTTACGAATCCACAACAAGAAGATTTATAATCGCTCAAGCACTATCCGAAATAATATAAGCAAAAACAGCATGAAGCTTTGATAAAATTGTAAAACGTAAGAATTAGTCCACAACTATAACTATTAAAGTCTAGTTTACACGAAGTAGCAAATATGACACTAAATTGAAAATTGCGTCGCAATTTGGAGCGGAATTATGATACGTTAATGTGTAATAACCGGTGACGCAGCTGCATGGCGCAACTTCCTAACACCATGCCCATACGACCCCGGCTATCGTAACCTCAAGGGTGGACCGTGAATACTAAATTTCTAAACCCACTCCTTGGTCATACCCAAGAAGCTACGGAGCTTAGCAGGCCGCAATACGCCAAAAAAGGGTGTGTTCGGACCCCGCCCGAAGGGTTGCGTACGTGTCTAGTATCGGGGTGATTTCTGAGGTCCCCCA